>CAXKVY010012583.1:0-43748 GCA_964058915.1 Tetropium fuscum | reverse complement strand
ATGCTTGTTTCTGTCTGCAATTACAAATATGGCATCTGAACATACCCAAAGAATTAAAAAAATATAATTATAAAATAATTCAATAAATGGTGGTCGAGTCGCAGTTATATTTTTCGTGTTAAGTATGTAAAGTCTTATAATAGGTACTACTGTATTACCTGCTTAATAAGTACTTGACATGTGTCTGTAGTTATAGTATTATAATTTTTGATTTATATAGTGACATCTGACCTGATATATATTTTTTTGATATAATTTATTTTAAGATCATGTTGGTATATAAAGCAGGTATCAAGAAACGTTTTCTACAGGTTATATTATTTCATAAACTCTTATTTGTACATGAATTGGTATGCCGGTGTTCAGATGTTACGGATTCCATTAATACACCACAAAAATTAATAATACAGATCATGACGGCTCTAGAGATAACAACGCTCGCGCAGACGACGAACCTACTTCTATTAAACGGTTTTGCTTATTTTCATTTTAGTTTCCAAACATAATGTATTATAAGGAGGTTTACGTCTTTCATTAAATTTAAGTTTTCATCTTTAAGTTTTGAATAACTACTTGTGTGTTTTCTCTTTTTACTTTAATTACATACCTGTCACCTCAAAAACGACAACGAACTTTGATGGAATTTGAAGAAAATATATTTTTCTGTGAACGCAGAGACATTATTAGATGTTGGGGTACTTTTTTTATAGTATGGGTAGTTTTAGATGGCAATTCACTTAAAAAAATTAAATTTCAATGTAGTATATTTAGAGAAAAACAAATTTAACCACATTAAGAATATTGTCATTGTTAATAATTTTTCTAAAAATTTTATATTTCGAATCCAGTACATGTTTAAGTCAATTTATGGTACAACGCAAAAAAAATTATACAAATGCAAATATAAAGATAAATATGGTCAAATGTTCTTTGATCGGCTCGAGGTATTATTTCTCTAAAGCCTGAAAAATAGTTTTTCCTACCCTACATTTATCATTTACTTAAGTGATTATGAATCACTTAATATGTTACAGTAGTCAACCATTAATTTCTGAAATTTGTTTTAATAAAAATAATTGATACTATAATAATTAATTAATATCTATTTTTTGAACTATTGCTTCCCAGATAAAATCTTAAATTAAATATACATTTATCATATGCATAAGATGAGAATTACAGTGTTATGTAATTGTTTTTGTTTACAAACAATATATCCGTTACTCAAGAAAATGAGAAGATGAACCAAAAGAGATCAGGAATAACGAGACCGTTACGTCAATGTTACTTCTTGCGCAAATACTTATTCAGTACTTTAGCACAAAGTTAATAATAGCATAGATTAACTAAATAGATAATCAATCGTAACGTACTTAATTCTCGCTCTAAATGATAAACGACATCTACACAAACTGTATTGAAACTGAGGGTTCTCGTGAGACTTCTAGATGGACTAGATGGAGCTGTAATAATAATAATAATATAATAATAATATAGTTTATTCACGTAAATATTTTGTAATAAACAGATATAAAAATAGAAAGCAATATATGTACATAAAATTATATAAATTAAATATAAATAAATAACTAATACATGTATATCAATTACTATAACTATAATAACTGATCTATAACAACTACGATATGAATAAACGGCAATCCACTAAGGCTAACCCGTGCGTGGATGGAATGATTCATATACATACCTATACATGAATATACATGCATATAGGTGAATGAATATACATACACATACATATACAATATACAATATACACATACACACACAGATACATATACCAATATAAAGACTCACACGTACTCATATATAAGCAGACATATAATAAAATATATACTTATGTTCTTAAAAACATGGAAAATGGTTTAATTAAAAGAATTGATATAATTTCTTTCACATGAAAGTAAATATATTTTTGTTTGTTTACTAAATGACTGAATTGAATACAGTGTTGTCATTCTTTCATTCATAAATTATACCAACTAAGTCCAACCCCAGTCGGTTTATCTAACTATGAATCTTACTTATCTTACATGGCAAGTTTAAATGCTAAGCAAACGTATTATTTGAATAGACGGATAATCTCAATATTTTCTTAAAATATTATAACACTTTCTTTAGTTATCAAAAGTTATATCAGTATATCAAAACAAAAAATATGCAGATATGAAAAAAGCACTTCATTGTGAGATGATATATCTTACTTTAACGGGTGTGTTCTATTCAAGATTTTACTTTACGGTCGTTTAGCTGATTTTTGAAATCATTTATATTAAAACGTTAACAAAAGCTGCTGCTATATGAAGAAATGTTATGTCTTTATACACATATCCCAGAAAGTCTTTAGCGCATAATTTAGATATACAAAATTTATGTCTTTTTTTATGTCTTCTCAATATTTTGAAATATAATAGAGATTATGACAAAATATGTATTATTATATAAAAGGAATCTCCGTTTTCACAGATACCACAGATATCTTTATTTGATGTAATTATAAGATGTCTTTTGTAGTACTAAATTGTCTTAGATATCATGTCTATAAGATAATTCTTATGGTAAGGAACTTGTTTGTGGCGTAATATTTTAGGCGAACGTTAAATTTTTATTTAACTCTCAGAATTTAGACCCAGTAAGTGGGGCCCGATAAATAGACCAGCTAGATATCCCGATCGAGCCAATCTAGACTATTCTTGTGGGGTTACGTCATATGCACATCTTAGTTGCCCTAATAATGTTAAGAAATGAAAGGATAGAAGTAGAACTGACATTTGATTAATCCGATCAGAAGGTGTACATTGACAGTAATAAAGTTTGGCTTGGATGTCGTTAATGAAGGATTTGGGTCCACCTTGTTATTTCAATTCTTATTTTGTTATTAATAAAGGCTATTATGTTATATTGAATTTTTCTGAAAAATAGTATTATGTACATAATGGACCGGGAGGTAGCAACATATTTTACGTAGTATGCCTTTTGGAGGATATTCTGACGATAACAAATGAAAAATTAAAAAATCATCCCAGGTTTTTTTAAATACAAGCACACCTAAGCGTGATAACAATTTGTACTCATGCAAACGGTATGCCTGTGACTTTGCAACTATATAGTAAGTATTTTACTTTAATTTTATTTTGAGACACATAGCCCGAGTAAACTCGTATCGAAACGCTTAATCGTACCGAAACAAAAAATGTTAGTTAATATGAAAAACCCGGGATGATACTCAAATATATCATGTATTATCATCAGAATATGAATATGATTATATCCTCTAAAAAGCGTACCTACTGGGTAAAATCACGTTTGAAACTACTACCTACCGGTCTCTAACAGCTAAAGTTTTAAATAAAACACCAGAAACTGCCCCAGGTACATCAATAACAAAATATTGTGGTAGTGAAAAATGGCAATGTCGTTATTATGTCAACAGAAAAAACTATGAAACAAGACCGATGCAGAAAAGATGAACCTCCCTTGAAGTTGATATCGTCGTGTCTACAAATACCGATATGTTTATGTATTGAATTTATTCCAATTGACACATGCACTGCATGAATAGGGAAGTAAATTCAACAGAAGTTTTGGCAATAACATTTTTAATCCAAACAAATATTTTCAATATCTCTTTGTTTGAAATGTTATGCGTACTGAAAACATAAAAGTTATTATACAACAATTATAAAGGTCTCCAAGTATTATAAATATAAAGAACTATAAATATAACCCCAACTACTAAATATGTTTTTTATTAATAAATAAATAAACAATTCATAATAAAAGGATGATGAAATTAAGACAAATATTGAAAGTTAACACTTTACATAACTCAGTTATTTCTATTATGTAAAAATATCGTCATATTGTGCTAGATCTAAATTAGCAGACACTTCTCAAAGTAATAATACCTACTTACTATTCATAAAATTTCGATATGCGTAAGGATATATACCTATTTTTATAACGGAAAAATGTCAGCGTGCATTCTATAAATCATAGTTAACAAATGATGTATCTTAATGGCAGTAATTATTAACACATCAAGGTATACAGAATACAGACGCTGTGACTGTAACATCATAGTATTAAAATTATCATCTTAATTGCAGTTTTAATTTTAGTGACATCGATCAACGATAGCAATCACAATAACATAAATTCTCAATATCGACATAATGTATGTAATATTTTATAAATATGATGTTAACGATATTTATGGGAACTAGGTTCCATTTCCTGCGCATGACCTTTTAGAAAAAATAATTTCGTTGCAAAACTCTGCCATCTTCAAACAGATATGCTATCTTTATATAATATTGTACATCTTACGCAATTCCAGTTTTTTGACGATTATAATAAATATATTTAATTAACTCATTGTAACACGGCTTTGGAGAAATATTATTTAACATGAAGGATAACATATTTCATTATAGCAATGTAACGTTGTGTAAAAGGATAATCGTAATTTCTGTTTAAAAATTATAGATTTTATCTTGTCCGATTCGTGATTTTGAAGGTTCTTAAATTATAGTCTCAGTATTTTGCCTTTGGTGCAATATCCTGACAGTAGTAAAAAATAGTTTTCTAGCTCGTAATACATAATTAAGTATAATATAGTCAATAATAAATAATTATATATAATATCCATGAACAACCAAAGCCGATTGAGAAGTCTGCGGCTACTGTTGAGATGAAGAGGGACATACTTATTATTTTCAATACAACATACTTATTAGTTTTATTAAAAAAAATATACTTATATTTTGTAGGTTAGATCAGGCCAGTAACCAGTACATTTAAAGCCGCCTGGAACGTTATGGTAAAATTATCGGATAGAGAAAAAATATGAAAACAGTATCCAAGGCTTGTGGCGTCTAGTTTTAATAATTTCTTAATAAATGGACCGATTGATGTAATGAAAAATATTCAACATAGAAACCTTCTCGAAGACAAATTTCCGACCCCTAGGTGTAATATTTTTCAAGTTCAAAAATGGCGTAAACACGACATATTTATAACTTTTGAAGCTTTTTGCAAGGTAACAATAATTGCACTTAGCGACATCTATTGAGCTTGCTTTTTTTTTCAAAATTTCATTTCAACAACGAAATTTCAACAACGAAATTTCAAATTTCAAAGCAACAACTTTCTGAATACATGTGTTATACTAAAAATGTTTAGAAGCGAAGATATACAGCAAAATAGGTTTTTTTTTTATAAATTGTTACTTATAAAATTAAACATAAGGATTTGTATGTCAGGACCTCCAAAATCGTAGCATAAAAAAATACGCCCGTGTGGCAAAAATTCTCCTGAAATTCTCTGAAAACTGGAATACTATTAGACACTGGCGATAGAATTCACAGTTTTATTAATGCCTCATATTAACTGATACTGTGTTATTACTACGAATTTAAGAATTTAAGAAGAATTTACCTATTGACCGTACTGACACAAAAAGTCACTTTTACCAAACATAAAACAAAATAGGTATTATTTTTATTTCACTGATTACAATACTAACGAGTCTCTATATCACTAATGAAAGTTTGATTTTATTTTGCAGGTCTCATTTGGCTCTACCTCTTAGGATTTGGTTTTATGGCGCTGTCACTTGAACCTGGTGTAAGTAAAATTTAGTAGAACTAGTTATTTAATGTTTAATTATTTATTATTTTTTATCTATTTATTTATTTATTTTAATTACACCATTCAATAGTACATAAGACCCAATAACAGAAAGGGGACACAGCAATATTATCAACAAACAAACTAGAATAAACAGATGCAAATACATATAATAGAATAACCTAATAAAAAATACACAGATATTGGTAAAATAATGAACGTGGTTCAAGTAATTTCGACGTACGCGTTACTACGGTTTCATAAACATAGTGCGAATGCAACGCAGACAGTAGCCGATTGTACTGTCTGTGATTAATTCCTTTAGCGATGACGCAACGGCTATTCCTTTCCTTCCATGCCTTTCACATGTTCTTGCTTTTCTAATGCCAATATCTTCTTTTTGTTGACCTGTATCCTTTCTTCTAGAGCATTTATATATCTACTAGTAATTTATAGATTTTGATAATTTTTGTTTTATCAGAGAGCAAGAAATCCTTTCCTCATGGGTAGAGTTCAAATTTAGATTAGTTTTAAATAAATGAATTAAAAATATGGAAGTATTATTAATATTGTAAACTATTTGGTTCAAGTATCTTACAACCTGATTTTGTCTATCAGTGAAATATTATTACTAAGAAAAAAAGATTATTTTGTAAAGATTTGCTAAAATTTATTATATGGAACTCATATTTTGTGAAGGAGAACTTATATGAAATTTTATATGAAAGTTATACTAACCTACGATACCTAACTATTTTAGACTAGTAGAAATATGTATAGGACATTCCTAATAAATATTTAAAACCAGAAATGAAAATTTTGTGTATACATATACACAAGCAATAAACATATACAGTCAGCAAAGGTTGTAAAAATATGGTTTCGTGTTTATTACCTTATGATCATCAAAGATAATCCAACGCAAATAAACCTTTGAACAAAAAACACCCGTACTACACTGCACTATCTTGAGAATTTCCCTCTCGCGGTGTTATGCTGCAATTTGCAAATTCGAACTCGAAAATGGCGTGCGTCAGCTGTTACGGCGTCTGTCTGATGCTGTACCGCTTCGGAATCACCAAATCAGGATATCTCCAACTACTGGATATGAAATTTTACACTTTTTGGATCCTCTTTTTCAATTAATATAAAATCCTACACGGATATCTGGAAGCTCGTAGACTTATGACCTCATAGCAATCTACTTTGTTGAAAAATTTGCTGTAATCATCTGGATTCTGCATAAAACTGGATAAACACGTTGACAAACACTTTTTAAATATTACTTTTAACAATTTACTCTTAATTTTGTACTTTAAACTTTATATTTTTATAGATACAACGATTACGTGGCGGTCTCCTTGAATGCCTGTTACGTGCTCACTATTCCTTATTATTTTTTATCAAGGAAATACTTTTATGAAACAAAATATAAGCATGGTAACTTTTGGTTGACCAATCACAAGCCTTTACTATTTTTGATTTTCACTATTTCACATTAAATATGCATATTTCTATTAAGTACTTTTCAAAGTAAATATAGGCTATGTGTACTATTTAGTTTACTTTACGGCTGTTATTTTCGGTTGCTTCCATGTTGGACACCGGTCAACTCACTTGACACATATCTTTCTTCGAGATTAAGTCACTTATAATATTCTGGAACCCTAGCATCGGTGTTAGTTATTGGATAATATTTTCGTTTACAATGCAAGTTTATGTAAGTTATATATACCATAATTAGTAAAATGACATGACTGAGCAATTGTGGCGTTCTTGTCCCATGATGATCGTCTTTCCTTATTCAATGCACTACGATTTTGTTCTCATACCTTACACTTTTCTGTAATTCTTACAATTTTATGTTTATTTTTAAGATATTTTCTTACTTAAGAGCCAATAACCCCGAAAAGCGATGCAGGCAATATATCTTATGCTTAAGGTAATGGCGCGATTCTTTGCTAGGTATATATTTTTCGCTGACAATTTATCATGAGCATAAATATCCCAATAATATATGTTCGTTTATTTTGCCATTCTAATTAATATATTAGAATGAATATTTTTTAATCAGACATTGTCACTTGATTAAAAAACAAGGTTAACAAGAGCATTTCGCAACTCCGCCGCAAAAAAAAACATCTAATGAAAATGTCTGTTCGATGAAACCACAGAAACATTCTCATCAACTGGCTTAGGTCTTAGCTTAGCAACATCGATTAATTTTCCTCCACAGAATATATTTACATATATATTTATATTTATAATAGAAACTATTTATTTACGTAACTGACAAGTTAAAATATTATTCAATTTTTCATTTAAAACTAACTAGGAATTGAAGTATATATTGAAAATAATATTTCCAATGGTGAACAATAAAATAGGTATGAACATTGCGGCAGAATCTATCATTATATTTTGAATAGCCTAGTAAAAATATTTATTTTTTTTATTTTAAGATCTGTTTCTCGGAAATAGCATCAGTAAAACCTCCTTTATTTTTAATCATACTTAATATTCAAGAGGCCTCAATAATCGAGATACAAAAGCATGTATAATAAAATGTCACTAACCCAGAGCAGGCGCGCACACAACTAATAGTTGACGCCTAATAATCCTTGATAAAAGAAAGGTGTGATGATCAAAGTTTAATAACATTTTTACTTGCATTCACTAGCAAGCATTCTTTCGGTATCAATTTTCAAATGACATTTACCGATATGTGTAATGCAAAGTATGGAGGAGGAGAACACACAATAGAGTGAGTCACATCTAATGAATATGTTGCGAACAGTATTTCGTGTATTTTACCATGAATTTTATGATTCGATTTTTTGGAAGTCTGACCTCCTACCCCTTGCCTAAGTACGTGAGATCCTAGTTATATACTGATGAATTTTATCATCTTTTAATAGCACATTCATAAAAATATGATAGTTTATTGAGCTTAGAGTTCAGTCAGGTTAACTAGTTGCACAACCAAATACTTTTTGTAACCACAATACCCTAAATACTAACGAATTTAGAATGTTCAAATCGAGTTGGAATTGGATACAACGCCTATAATGTCTATTATGAATATTGTTTTGTATCTTTTCCATTTTTTTATCTTTTCACTCAAAAATGTGTTCACCTAGCTAGAGTCCTACGTGCTGTTTTACCCATTAATTCATTGTTAACGTTACCAATTCTCTATCAGTCACACAAAAAATATGAAAATAAAAAAAATTAAATAAACATGTGTGTATATAAATGGGTAATAAAATAGACTGTTACTAATTGAATTGTTACAATTTTTTTTATATGTAAATAGAGGTGGATTGGGAATGTCGTATTATAAATATGAAACCACTTTCATGAAGGCTGGCTGATAGACTACGCTTCTAAGGCCAAAATACAAAAATATAATAATTTTTGAAGTGAATACTTTTGAATACTGATGAAGTGAAGTACTGGTGAAGTGAATACTGATTTTTCAAGGTCGCACCACACATTTTATAACATTTTCGTCTGAGATAAAGCATATGACAGATATGAGGGAGAGAGAGAAACAGAGATATCGAATGCATCATTGATTTGGGCAACGATCCCCCAACAAGTGTTCTAAAGCGGAAAGCAATTTTGATATAATGAGAAACAGAGATAGCGAATGCAGCTTTGACTTGGGCAACGATGCCCCACAAGTGTTCTAAAGCGGAAAGCAATTTTGATATAATTTATAAACGATCGTGACAGAATCGGAATTAACCAGAATACAATATTACTTATGCATATCCTGCTGGATATATCTGGATTGAGCTTTCGAATCTGATCCAAATGGATGATGATCTTTTTGCCGAGGATGCGTCCTTGCCACTACTTCACTTTCTTTGTGAGAAATTCGGTTTAGATGTAAATAACGACCGGAACATTGCCACGACTAAATCAGGAACAACAATTGATGCTATATTCTCGGGAAATCTACACCATTTAGAATCACGAATATATGTGTCACACTTCAGTTGCCATAAAGCCAATATGTACAATACCCCTCTCTCTCTCCCCTCTATCTCTCTATATCTCTGTCTCTCACTCACTCTCTCTTTTTTATTGTTTGTTCTAGTTGATATAGTATTTTCATTTTAAAATATAGCTAGATAGTCTTTAATGTTTAACTTCCAACTGTAAGTCTTTAATATCGTTCAAGTCTTTAAGTTACCTTTTTACCTTGAAAAACGACCATTATAAAATACACTGATCTTCATTCAATTATCACAAGTAACGGTAACGATATTAGCATTTAATCATGATCAAATTACATAAACATCACTTTATATCCGTATAGCAAAAAAGTATACTATAAATTATTACTATTATATTAATCATTACTGTAAATTATAACAAACCCGGCATTATTTATTAAAGAGGTGTTCCCGTGTAGCGATGCTCTTTAGAATAATTTATTGGCTAATAAACTAAAGTACCTTGCAAAAAATGCTATTAATAAATCATGCATGCATTTATCTGCAAAAATAAGTATGCTTTTTATAATCTCAAGTACGTGCTGAGGATTTGATACAAACACAAAGGTAACACTCCTAATGAAATATTTAAGTGCTGAATAATAGGATTGCGGTTTTCTGGGTTGTTTGTTATGTGATTTAATATGAAATAATGCGAGTACATTGATGCTTTTACTTATATACATACATACATACATCCGATAAAATTAGAGGGACTTTGTTATATAACCTTATTTCTAAATCTGAACCCTTTCCGAAATACAAGGTGTTAATTTTTAAAATCATTTTTTTTTTCATTTATTGTTTATATCTTTTGGAGTTATGGACCAATTGTTCTCAAATTTTGTGTGGTGAATATCATGGTGCACTAATACTAATATACAAAATCTCAACTCGCACAAAGACCCAGTGACGTGCATTCCGCGCTTGCCGATACCTTTTATAAAAAGTCTTACGCCACTGACTGTTCTTCAACAAAATAAGTAATTTCAATTGTCCGTGCATTGTTCTACCAAAAAGCATTCCTACGTTATTTCCAGAATAGGCACCGTTGCGGAGCAAACTGACATTATGTAAAATCATCCCTGATCTTAATTTTAGCAGAACTGTCGTAATCAATTGAAACGCTCAACTCAATCACTATTCCTTATATAAGAAATGTTGAAGCGCACTCCTGTCTAAGTGAATACTTTTGTAATTCCTGACAATGATCGTTTTGGCTTACGTTTTAAGTTTTTTTTTAATTTTTAAGTTTGAAAACATTTAAAATTTGTTTAGTGATTTAATAATAATTATAAAATTAATGCACTTTAATATTTAATAAAATAAACAGAGACTTTATCATTAACGTATCAACGAATATTTCAATATTTTTCAAAATGCAGGCCTTGGCCGTAATACAAGCCTCACATATTTTTGTAATTGCCCGTTTAATTTTTTGATTGACGAACCTATTTTAATTTAAATCATGAACAGGCGGATCTAATTCGTTGTTGCAGCCATTCACGTGAAGTGGTTACACTTTTCATATACCTTGTCTTTTATTATGCCCTAAATGGAAAGTCCTAAAGTCCAAAAGAGTAATATCAGGCGAACGATCTGATATGCCAAGGAACAGGGTCTTCGAGATCAATCCGTTTGTTAGGATAATACTAATTAAGCCAACATACTACTGTCCTTCCGGAGTGGGCGGATGCTCTATCCACCTGCAGCCAACAATCTGCACGAAGCTGCTGTACCTAATGCCAAATTAGGTACAGCAGCTAATCCAGAACAACGTGAAGGTCAGTTTTTAGAAAATCTAAAAATCCATCGGAATTTAAACGTTGAGGTAAAAATTCTGGATCAACCAGTTCTCCATTAACATAACCCAACCAAACATTCACACGGAAATTATTTTTTTTGTCAGGAATCAACATCACATATAATATTCAATTAGTCAGGAATGTGCTTTAACACTTTTTAGGTAGGGAATACTGAAGCTAAATTAAAAAAGCCTGAGCGTGCCTGAAGTGCTGAATGCACTACAAACCCAATAAATTTTTCTCACATAATAAATATAAATATAAAATAACTTAAAAGCAAATTTAAATTTCAATTTACTGTTTTTACTGTATTAGCGACTGATTTCTGAGTGCATGTGATCGTTTATTATCACAAAGATAAACAACAAGAACCCACTTTGACATTAAAGCAGCCTCTAATGGCCGAGTGCACCGTAGTCTTAATCCTGGATTACATTTAAGACAGACTTATTTTGACACATTTATGTTGCACCGTGTATTAAAGCCCGGATTAATGTGATAAGACCGACTTTAATTAAAGTCGCCAATTTCGTGGGCTTAAGACGGAGTTTGACGTTAAGTCTAGTCGCAAATAGGTTATGTTTCATTATTTTACAAAAAAATTAGGCATTATTACATATTTTATGCGCTTTTAGGTTTCCTATAGCACATTTTTTTCCATAAATGTCCAAGCCACAGGGGACAGTGATTTAAAAATTAGAGATATTGTGGCAAGATGGCCCGGTAGCGCTCATGATTCATGATAATTTTTAACAATAGCAGAATTAAAGCAGGAAATTAGGGAATTTAATAATTAAAAACATATTTTACATATATATACAGGACAATGCATCCTCCTCTGGGTCTTTGGGACAACATAACATCATTTGGATTTGATAAACCATATATAGGTACATCAATTTTGGTATTAATTAGGAAATTAATTACAAAATCGCTATTTCAGAAGCAGGGTCACCACTGGTCATGTATCTAGATTTCCTTTCATCGGCAATTTTTTGCCTCAAATTTTTTTTGCTATTTAAACCGTTGTGAATTTTCCTTTGACTTTTTTACCAGATTTGGAGACCTGGTATTAAAAACTGTTGCCATTTCTACCCACGCCCTATTTTTCTCCTCAGATGTAATGCCATCAATCTTTATATTTTAAATTTCTTTTTTTTCTGCAGTTAAAAATAAAAAGTGTTATTTTTCCCCAGGAGTAAACAGTAAAATTGAACAATAAGTTTGCGTCTTACTTTCATCTGCCATGATTTGCTGGATAAATGTAGATATTAAAGTTGTATCTTGATAATGTATAATGATATTACGATCTTCGACCATACAGAGAGAAGATATATTGATGTAAAATTAAATATCTACCTTCGAATATTCAAATTGAAATTATTTTGATGTCAATTTTCACAAAATTTTTCAACAAAATAACCCAAAAGTCACTAGGCGGTCGCCTTAACAGGCAACGTTGCCACATTTTAACAGGACTTAGTTAAGTCTTTATGAATTTTTAACGGTGCATGCGAATTAAAAATAATCCTGACTTAATATTTTAAGTCGACTTACCTAAGCCCAACTTAACGTACAATCGGTGCACTCGGGCATTAGTAAATTTATAGTCCTCAAATACATAGTTGTGTGAAACCTGGTACTTGGTGTTATAGGTAAATAATTCACAATTAATCACGTCTATTTGTGGTCTTTTGGTTGGTATTATATTGGTTGATCCTCGTTGTGCTAAATTGTTATTATCCATTATCCATTGCGTGTAGTTAAGTTTATTTTAGTAATTTATAACTCTGGATTATGTCTTGTGTATAATGATAATGATGGTATGTGTATATGTACTGTTATTACTATATTTTTATAATCAATATCATATTAGACCAGACACCAGATAACCGCAGCATAAGTTATGCACAAATCACACAAAACAGGCATCGTACAACTGATGAAGCACCAGCAGACATAGGAGAGCAACTGTCTATATTTCTTAACGAATTCAAAAACATGTTTACCCAATTACTTAATCAAAACAGCATGATACTAAATCTGCTCACTACTGTCATTACCAAAATTAATCCGTAAAATTCGCTAAGATAATTAGGATAGCTACGTGGAACGCCAATGGCCTTCCAAGCCACAAACAAGAAGTATAGATATAAACCTTTTTAGATATAAACAAAATTGTCGTTCTACTAGTATCTGAAACCCATTTTACTGACAGAACCTTCTTCTCAATACCACAATACTCTACCTATTGTACCACCCACCCAGATGGCACAGCGCACGGCGGAACAGCGATCATAATTAAAAACTCCATATCACACCATGAGCTAGATAAACATCAAACAGATAAAATACAAGCTACAACCACACAAATAAACTCTGAAAACTGGAACTTCAATGTAACTTCTATATACTCCCCTCCACGTCATGCCATAACTTCCGACGAATACAAACGTTTCCTCGAAACCCTTGGAAACCGATTATCACAACGAATGGTCGTAATCTTCTAAGAGTTTTATCGGATAAAAACTATACCCACCTAAACAATGCTGAGCCTACATATTGGCCAACAGATCCAAGGGAACTACCAGACCTCCTGGACTTCTTCATTTCAAATGGCATACCGACTCAAAACTGTTTGGTAGAATCTAGCTACGACTTGTCATCTGATCACACACCTGTCATTCTAAGTATGGCCACTATAGCCATAACTAAACAGGTACAACCCAAGCTGACATCTAGATACACCAAATGGGAAGTACTTCAGGATTACATCAATGACAACATCACCTTAAATATACGCATTAAAGAGACAGAAGACGTAGATGCCGCCACCCAATACTTTACCACCTTAGTACACCAGCACCTTAGTACACCAACAAGCGGCACGGCAGGCTTCACTAAGAGATGAACAAAAAGCAGCGCACACTTCCAACACACCTTTGTATATCCGACAACTCATCAGTGAGAAACGACGAGCCAGAGGTAGGTGGCAAAGGTCACGTAATAGACGACCTACAGAAGACTATCCAGACAAATCTCTACTGTACTTAAAGAGGCTCAAAACTCCACATTCGAAACATATATCAAAAACCTGTCTGCTTATGACCACAGTCTATGAAAGGCCACCAAAAAGCTTAAAAGATCAACTCCTCAAGTAGCACCCATGAGGAAACCTAATGACGAATAGGCCCGCTCCAATAAAGAAAAAGCCGATCTATTTGCAGACCATTTATATAATATCTTTAAGCCTGCTGCTGCAGCACCTGGAAACACCGACAATGAAATTGAGGAGTTCCTAGATGTGCCGTGCCAAATGTCTCCACCAGTAAAGCCCATAAGTATAGCTGAAGTTAAAGCTGAAATAACTAAGCTTACAAATATAAAGCTCCAGGTTACGACCTAATAACCGGCCTAGTCCTAAAGAAGCTACCTCGTAAAGCTGTGGTCCTTCTCACAACCATCTATAATAGAATACTAAGCATCTGCTACTTCCCCGTCCTATGGAAGTATGCAGAAATAATAATGGTCCATAAACCTGGAAAACCAACTCATCATGTAACATCCTACCGACCAAAAAGCCTCCTGCCAACACCTAGCAAAATACTTGAAAGACTGCTACTCAAAAGAATACAGGAATAACACGAAGTAGCCAATCTACTACCCACTTACCAGTTTGGATTTCGAGAAAACATGTCATTGATACACCAAGCCCACAGGATAGTAAATCAAATAGCTAAAAGTATTGAGGAAAAGAGATTCTGCAACGGAGTATTTCTAGATGTCTCACAAGCATTTGATAAAGTGTGGCACGTAGGTCTACTATACAAGCTGAAAATGATGCTAAAATCATACCTTACTGACAGAAACTTTTCAGTAAAGTTCAATGATTCGATCTCTAACTTATTTCCTATAAAATCTGGTATTCCACAGGGCAGTGTGCTAGGGCCACTCCTGTACCTCATATATACCAGCGATTTACCCGAAACGGAAAACACTGTGATAGCAGCTTTCGCCGATGACGTTGCAGACAAAACGACGACAACTAGACCTAAAATCCAGGCAGATGTATTGGCTCATGGGTCGTAAATCCAAACTATCAGTCAAGAATAAAGTCCTCTTATACAAAGCAATACTGAAACCCGTATGGTCATACGGTCTCCAACTTTGGGGATGCACCAAACCATCACGCCTGAAAATCATACAAAGGTTCCAAAATAAAACACTTCGTGCGATTGTGAACGCACCTTGGTATATTAGTAACCTAACACTGCACAGGGACCTACAAATCCCATTCATAACAGAAAAGATACATACTATAGCTACTAACTACCAACAGAGACTTACCGGACATCAATGCGAACTGATAGAAAACCTGTATATGGACAGACCTCCTAACAGAAGACTAAGTAAATCCTGGCCAGTAGATCTCCTTCAGCAACACTAACTAGATTAGTGATATATAAGGAGAAATGTCAATGGCATCTCCCTTTCATGCCGAAGACTTTCAATACATTTACTAAATACACTAATGTAGTAGATTGTAAATTGCAATAAAACACAAAAAAATGTATAATTGTGGTTGTATAGACATGCCTAATTTTCAATAGAAACAATAATATGTCACTTGATTAATCAGAATTTAAGTTTTCAAAAATAAATGATGAAAATTTAAAAATATTCATGAGTGTATATAATATATTATTAAAATGATAAAAGTACAATTAAAATAATTATGTTATATGTTAATATAATCACGATGTATGTGTAGAGATATGCATATTGTTCTTCTATAAGGACACTGCATAAAAAGTCATCAAAAATACGCAGAAGATGTTTCTTAGGTCTTGAAAAGCCTAGATAACGTGAAATTGGGGTTGAATGGGAGTTAAAATTGAAATTGCGTCGAAGACAATACTTTTCTCACGTAGTGTTAACGAACAGTAAAAACTCTTGTTGCTTCAAGTCAATCAGAATTTAATTAATCATATTTACTATAAATTTTATACAACAATTTCTTGTTCTTGTGAGGCAATTTTCATAAACATTACGTTCGTCTTCACATTTTATATTCTCCTTATTACATAGCGAATAAATTCAGCATTCTAATTAACATACTTGCACACGTATGTGTAGGTGACAAAACAAAAAAATCACGACACAATACAGTTGTACCTGTACATGTACGGCACGGTATAGTTTTATAATGATTATATATAATCACATTGTGAATTAATGGTGAATCATTAATGTTCATTCATAATCAGATGTGTTGTAATAATGGATGACTGGATGTTGTTGTGAGGTGTGCGGTATTGCTAAATATCCTGCATTATATGTTCCAGAAATATAGTAATTTGTCGATTAAATTTACACATCTTCTACTAATTCATACTTCTTTGAAATTTGACTAGACTTATTTAAACTAAAATTTTGAAACGTTTGGGAAAGTTTATTTCAAGCAAATACAGGGTGAATAAAATTATGGGAATAAATCCCCGTCAGTGCGTGATAAATAAGCTCGGACATGTCATTTTTGTTTTTTAACAACGCACATTTTTCCGCCATATTTGAAAGAGCTGTAACATAATTGGTACCTACTACCGTATTACATTATAGGCTATGAGAGTACCGATTGTAATTATGAACATTTGCCTATCCTAATATCAACAATTGCTAAAGAAATCTAAGAAATCTCAATGGCATTTGGTGGGCAATAGATACATAAATTCAAATAAATATTTTATATTCATATTATGCATTTAATATATATTTCTAATTATTACGTTAATCAACAAATTTCACATGGAATTTCTACAAAAAAAGTAGAACTATTTAAGTTCATGAAAATTAATAATATCAAGTATGAGACCTGGATAAGCACGTTTATAAATTATTACGTATGTTAACGTAGTAAGAATGTCAATTCGTTAATAAAATAGCAAAAAAATATTTCGGTAGCCAATTATTCATATCTATTATCTGGAAAAATTTTTTATTTTTGTTTCCAATTTAATCTTTTTTTAAAATGTTTTGTCTCCTTTCTTTGGAAGGTGAATTTTGCAATTCGGTCTGATATTAAGCTTTCAATTATCTTCTTATGGCAATAGTTACCATGTTATGTAATTGTTTATCATATTATCAACAATCCCAATTATTCGTGATCCCGTATATAATTTTTAAATAGTTGTTTCCATGAATACGCAAGTGATTTTAATTCCACCATTTCACCAGAGTTAACGCCTCTGATCGATATTTGTCAAAATCGCGAATTGTTGCTTAACATCTATAAAAGCTGCTGATCAATAACTTGGGACACATTTTAGCTTCCGAATTATCCTTCTGCAATCACATTCACAATAAGACTATAGTAGTTTAGTCCGGCCAAAAAGTACTGTTTATATTATAATTTCGCAATGAATATAATGAAAACACACTAATATAATAATAAACTGTTAAATGTATTTGGTAGACAGATTATATAATTACTGCTAATAAAATGATAATGGTATCACTTGTAATATGATTTAATTTGTTATTTAATATTTCTTTTCATGTGATATGACTTTATGTAACATGCACCTATTTGTCACGCCTTGTCTACCTTCATACTTCACATTAAAAGATAAACCCAGTACTTCTCAATGATTGAAAAGTTGTTAATGGTACCACTTAAATAAATATTGTCATTATATCTTTGTTGTCTCCTAATAAACATGAACGAGATAATACTGACAATGTTGTTAACTAACATTGACTTAGGTCATATTTATACACCCTGAAGTATCTGCAGAATACATTTATTTTTAAATGAATGTATTTCGGTCTGGATTTAATGTTTCAATTTGGCTTCCATTGATTATGCCCTTCATATTGGTAAGTAGATTTTTAAATTCTGGAAATATTACTCTTGATATAACAACTTTTGGAAACTTTAAATTTTTGGTGCAGATTCATTTCTTTTTTAATGGATAGATTATCCCGTTTTATTGCGATATTTTTAATTATGCACATTAATAGCCCGGACAATATTGGACAATAAATTGAAGAAGAGAAAAATAAATTATAATGTTTTGCCAGTTGGAGATTATACCCACCAAAGTAAGACTCTAAAATCAAAAAAGTTATAAACTATATAGTGATCGCTACACCCCAGAAAACCACCCCAAACGTGCAAGCAGGTGTTTTTTGTGTTTTTCTTGAAAACGGTCGATCTCACAGAAAATTTTATACTCACTAAAAATATTCCTTATAAATTTTTATACATATATACATTTTTATATATTTCTTTATAAATTTGCTAGAAATAAATTTATATATTTGATTCCGATTGGTAGTTTTCGAGCTACGGGCAATCAAATACAGGGTTTGCCCTGACGCCTGCGTATTCTCGTCCCAGACTTTTTGCAGTTTTTACATTCTTCTGGTGTAAAGACAACACAACTAACCTTTCTTTTTTCTTGTATTTTCTGCAGTTGCTTTATTTTACAATGGCGAGCTACCCGTACTTCTTTAAATTTCATGTCAGTAAATGTATTGAACTTGATATTATATTCAGTGAAGAATTTTACTTTTATAATCTTTGCCGCGTAGTTCCATAATAACACAATATTTATATTCTTCTCATGTTGCAATCATATTTTTTTAATATTATCTAATGCAATTTCTGAAATCGTATTTTAATTCTTCTTGAAGCGCAAAATTCCATGATTTGGTTAAACTTATAATATTTTTTAAGTTTGGTATTTCTTGGTGTTTCCTTCTTAATTATTACCTTTCAAATCTCTTCCTCGCTAACATCTCCCCATCGATGGTGATCTACTGGTTGAAATATTTCTGCTTAACAGCACTCACTATTTTCTGATTTCGACGCGTCTATAGAAACTTTCTGTCACGTAATAAGACCTAATGATAGTCTGGCTTTGAGGGTACAATATATCGTCGTGGTGCATCCAAATTGTGCCATGTGCAGTTTTATAAATTTTACAGTAAACTTGAAAAACATATTTTGCTTCACTGTGATACTGTGATAAAAATTTAAAAAAATATTATAGCTAGAACTAATTTATTGGTACTTTCATAATAGCATTAGTAATAATAAAAGAATAAACTATTTCATTCATTTAAAACAGGTGACAGTCAACATGTGGTGATAAAATTACCACCAATTTTATAGCATATTCTGCGATTTTGTTGTGTTTGTGTACCAATAAAATTAATAAAATATGTACAGGGTAAGTCTCTTAAGATTGACACCCTCCTTATCTCACTTATCCTTTGCCGATTTAACTCATTCAAAAAAGGAGTGGATGCGGTTTTTGATGAATTTTTATAATCTGAGCACGGATATTAAATATCTCGTAAGATATACAGGGTGGAAAATAAAACATGATTTTTTTAAATGGAACACCCCGTATATTTTTATACCAAAATAATGTCCTTAATTTTCTAAATAAAAAAATATCTAATTGTTATATAATCACTCCACCTGTTCGTGAGATATTACTAAAAACTTATCACATTACGGGTGTCAATTATAAAACAAAAAACATATCAAGATACCTCTGGAAACAATGCCATTTATTGAGATAATAAATAAATGTTAAGTCCGGACTTTTAGCGGGCCAATGTATAACACCGTGCCTTCCTATCCAAATACGATATTTTCTGTTTAGGTATTCGGTGACGTTCCTTGCAGAGTGTGGTGGTGCTTCATCCTGCTGCCAAATAACAGATATGTTGTCCACTAAATTAATATTATCTAAATAGTTTTCAACTGGATGTTGAAGAATATCCACATAACGTTGTGCATTTAAGGGCCCATTTATAAATACAGGACCTACAATAGCATCCTTGTGGATGCCACACCACACGTTTACAGTTTGGTATCCTTGTTTTTTTATTTTTTTTACAATATGTGGATTTTCCGCTGCCTAGTAATGTGCATTTTTTCTGTTAAAAATTCCCGCAGTAGAAAAACTGCTTTCCAAAACTGCGTCCAAAAGACATGACTTAGAAACTCATCATCTTCCTCTATTCTATCAAGTATGTCTCTGCAGAAGGTTAACCTGTCTTGAAGGTTGGTTTCGTCTAAATATTGAACGGGCAAAATACTATATGGTTTAAAATTATGGCAATGTAATATTTTTATCACACTTCTTTGTGATATATCCAATTCTATTGCTGCGGCATAGGATGATTTGGATGGATTTTCAGCAAAATATAATAACGCGTTGAGTTCTGTGTCTTCTCCTGTTTTTGTTCTTCGCCTTTCCCTTTTCTTGTCTCTCAGAGATTCGGTATTCCTAAACTTTGCATAAATGTTTTTAAAACTAGCGGTAGGAGGTAGCTTTTCTCGAAATAACTTAACATACTCCCTCCGAGCAAGAGACTTATTCTTGTTGCACTGAATATAAATTTCAAGTAACTCTTTTCGATCTTCCAATGAATATACCATTTTCAAAATAACTTGCTTCTTTACAAACACTACGTATTTATTACGCTAATATCTTAGAGAGTGAACTACTATCTCACAAAAAACTGGATGACATCTGTCAACAAATAAACAATGCAAATATGTATTGTTTCCAGAGGTATCTTGATGTTCTTATTTTATAATTGACACCCGTAATGTGATAAGTTTTTAGTAATATCTCACGAACAGAAGAAGTGATTATATAACAATTACACATTTTTGGATTTAGAAAATTAAGGACATTATTTTGGTCTAAAAATATACGGGGTGTTTCATTTAAAAAAATCATGTTTTATTTTCCACCCTGTATATTTTACGAGATTTTTAATATCTGTTCTCAGATTATGAAAATTCATCAAAAACCGTGTCTACTCCTTTTTTGAATGAGTTAAATGGGCAAAGGATAAGTGAGATAAGGGGGGTGTCAATCTTAAGAGACTTACCCGGTACATGACATGTGAATTATATTCTATTATATACTTATTATTTCTTCCTCCTTTCATTTTTAGAATTTTCATAAACGCCAATAAATAGAAATAAATACTTTTTTAGCGAAGGGCTAACGCAATAAAAAAATTTCTATTTATTTCAACTTAGTAGATGGAAATATCCAGTTAGTAAGTAGAAATTAATATTTAGTTAAAATTTCCACTTTTTTATCGTTTGTCAATTCCTCAAACGATTTTGACTACTAATCTGTGGTTTGTGGATGTAATTCAATACAAGTAGGAGTCTGTCCTCTCTGAGTAGTTGTTTTCCATAAATCAAACAATTTAAGTACTTAATATTTGCCAAGGAATTATCTAATTATGCTAAAACAACAGGTGAGTGCTATATATTGCTTGGAATAATAATTGCACAATACTGCTTAAAGCAGCGTTCAAGTACATTTGTTTCTTTGAAAGGTGTTAAATACCTGCTTATCTCGATAATCAGAATCTAGACAATACCATTTATAACCATTTAATAGTTATACTAAACGTGGGAGCTTTTGCGATCGAAGATAAGCTAGGAATTAAAATGCGATTATACAGTCGGTTTACTTTTCAGACAAATTTGCGGCCTTGTTTCACAGGTTGAATCATTTTGCGACACTGCGGGTAAACTGACACAACCCATAACGCAAAGAAAAAATATCAGAGGTGTCACAATTAGCTACATTGCAATATTTATACAGGTAGCATAGTGATTCGCTTTGATTCAATTGACGAACAACTATGGCGAAAGAAACCAAAATACGTATACATGAAACAAAATAGAGCTAACATATATTTTACAGAGGTATATTGTATCTTAGGAAGGTAGGTATAATAAATATCCTTGAATATAGAATTGTACGAAATGTATGAAATATATAAACACGTTGAAATTTTGCCATATATATACATGCATTAATTCGTCTTTAATTATAAACAATATTAAGAAACTACACTCAAAGGGCTCCATTATACTATAATCAGGACAAGAGAAGTCTAAAATTCTAGCAGCGAAGTCAACAAGAGCTTCTACAAATTACGAAAAAAACATTACATTATATATCTAACAGTTACGAATCTGATCAGTAGAACTCAGTACATCTGCGAAATTTTACATGGACGCTGTCCATATTAGAACAAAATCGGACTCTCATCTTACTTATTTCTTCAAGAGCGTGGATTAATAACCACTTGTAAGTTGTTTAGAAAAATTGCGATTAAACGTCACTTTTTGGAAGCTATTTCCAAGTTATCAATGGCACTTAGCGACCTCTACTAGAGCTTGTTTCTTTTTTGCAAATTTCATAAGAAGAACCACACTGCCCAGTCCCACTGCAAATAGTGCCCAGGCGATTCACGCGTTAATGCGAACGCGTTTTATACGCAAAGCAGCAATCCGTGGCCTATTTTGACGACACTTCGCGATGCCTAGCCATGTCCTGCACCACGCCAATGTGCATATTGTAGCTTAGCGTTCACATACAGCACCTAGAGCTGTGACCTTGAATGCTTCTTCTTACGTAGATGCCTCGTTATATCGTGTATAACGATGCTACACTGAAAATGCTTAGTAGCGTATACAGTAAAATATGGGAAAAAGATTTTTTTTAAATAAAGTGTTAATTATAAAATTAAGCATCAGGATTTGAATGTCCGAGCCAAAATCGTGTTCTACAGTAAAAAATGCTTAGGAAACAAAAAAAAACATTATATGTCCGTTCATACGTTAACTCCCGTATATGTCAAAAATTCACTTACTTATAAATTCTCTATTCTCTGACAACTGGGCTTTTTTCACAATGGTAGAAATATCTTCAGAACAGGTGAGACTGGAATTAATTAGTACATCCTTAACACTCGGAGTAGTTTCCACAAACACCAAAACACTTTCACTTCGCTCGACGCGCGTTTCGCCAACCAAGTTGGCATCATCCGGAGACGATTAAACTACAAAATCTACCATATTTATACTATTTTCATGGTGTCGTCACTAATGATATCACCGTGAAATTTACCCGTGACTAATCACGCTTCAATGATCGGTTGCTAAGCAACGCGTAAAGCGGGCTATACGGTATAGGTCCCTTGTCGCTATTACTTATACATTATTATACTTATATATTTTACAATTTCTATGCTCTCAAATGCATCCAACTGTCTATTATTGGTCACATTTTTAACTAATCTTAAATTACTAATATATATTCTATGATTGTTGTCAAAAGCATGTTGTGCAACACTCGACTTATCTGTTCTTCCATATTTTAGATGAGCCATATGCTCTTTAAATCTGGTGTTAATTGATCGTCTCGTTTGTCCAACATATTTTCGATCACAATCATTACAACTAATTTCGTAAATCCCAGACCTTTCATTTGGAACAATTTTATCCTTTGGATTGTCTAAAAGTTGTTGTAATTTATTACTCGACGAATGAATCGCTGTTATACCCACGTTTTTGAAGACCTTACTCAAACCACGAGTAAACCGGGGTTCGTACGGGATGGATACATATTTTGGAGTCTCTATATCCTTTTGAAAGGTCGTAGAATTACGAAGTGTGTCTTTAAATTAACGCTTCCTAATTAGTTTTCCAACTATATCTCTAGGATAACCATTACTCACAGCTATATCTTTAATTAATACTTTTTCTTTTTCAAACCTCTCATTACTGAGAGGGAAACTTAGTAAACGATGGACAAGAAAATTAAAACTAGCCATTTTATGTTGATAGCAGTGGTGAGAGTCATTAGGGATATATCTGATCGTACTGGTATCTTTTCTATATATATATCAAATTCTAACCCATTATCACTATTTTTAATTACTAATACATCTAAAAATGGAAGTTTTCCATTATTTCCTAGTTCTCAAACTTTACAGAAGTGAAACGACTATTTAATTTGGAAATTAAGTTTTCTACAATCCGCAATCGTAGTGTCAAACACGGCAAAAATGTCATCCACATACCTAAGCCAAATCCTAGGAAAATACTCGAATTCTTCTTTTGCTTCAGTTTCAAATCGACTCATGAAGACATTAGCAATGAAAGGCGATAACAGTTACCCATTGCGGTTCCTTCATGTTGTTCATAGAACTTGTCATTGAAACGGAAGCAATTTTGTTTCATACAAAGTTTTGGAAGGTTTATATATTCTTCTATTACTTCTTTTCTATAGTTGTTTAATTCGAGGAAATCCTCAAGATAGTCCAAGGTCTGTGGAATTGGTACACTAGGAAATAATGAACAAACTTCAAAGGAAATCAAAATTTCACCCTCTTGCAATTGAATATTCTTGACCTTATCAATGACATCATTTGAATTTTTAACTGTTAAACTAGGCTGTGCAATGGGCAAACTTTCAAATTCCTTAGTCAACCATTTTGATAAGTGGTAAGTCGGAGATCCAATAGACGATACTATTGGACGCACCGACTTCCCTGGCTTATAAAGTTTTGGTAGACAATACAATCTAGGTACAGTAGGGTTAGATACACGTAACCTATTCTTAACAGGTGGAGTAATAAGGTTGTTACATGATTTGAGGACATTTTTTATTTCAGTGGTGATTCTTGGTAAAGGGTTTCTGGTAAGTTATTTATAAGGACCATTACTAATTAGGTTGTTTACCCGTTCATAATAGTCCTCTTTATCTAAAATAACAACCTTATTACCTTTATCTGCTTTTAAATAAAAACAGTCATTTTCGCACAATCTTTTGATAGTCTTTCTAGGATTCTTTGAGCATGACTACATGACGTATGAATGACGTAGACATGATTGTCTACGGCATTCATTATATTTTTTGAAATTTGGTTCCTGCAAGCCACTCTGTCGAGACCCTTGGATGAATCAGGCAGATATTGATTAAAATCTGATCAGAAGGGGCTACAGCAAAGTTTAAATTCTTGTTTAGAAGGTCAAGTTCTTCTTTATCAAAAGAGTGTGACGAGTGATTTTCCACAATGTTAACGACCTTCCGAGGAACATTTTTTGGTAAATTAGTAGTCAATTTTTTAAATTTTTTATTTTGTGAAGACATTTTTTTGATAAATTTCGCGTTGATTGATGAAACGCGCGTCGAGCAAAGTGAAAGTGTTTTGGTGTTTGTGGAAACTACTCCGAGTGTTATAGTTACATCAAAGGTTCCAGCCCTATCCAGTAGTACATCCTTGTTGTCCTACATGTTGACCTTGATTAAAAGTGTATGTTAACTTACTTATTGATATGATATTGATAAGTGTAGTGTTAATACTACACTTATTGATATTCAGTGTGATCAGCCAATGTCAGCACCAGTGCTCGATGGAAAAATATCTTCTTGAAGAGTCTGTTGATCTTGCAGTGCATTCCCAAATATCTTCGCATCATCGGCATACATTACATGCTGTGATTTGAGTTTAGCGAGAGATCTGCTTTGTATACCTAGAAAAGAACCTTGCGGAACTCTTTGAGAATTACTTGAAAATCAACGTGATTTACCAATTCGTACTAAAAATGTTCTGTGTATTGGAAACTATCTATCCAGGCAAATAATGGACCCCTTAATCCATTGTGTTTTAATTTGTGAAACTTTGTGAAATGCCTTAGCAAAATCGAACGTCGATTCGAAATCCCCTATTTATTAACAATGTCCATGAGTTCAAAGATTTATAAACCGACCTGGAATCATCCATTATTTTGTATTTTAAAAATTCGTTTATTAATAGAAAAATCAAGCGTTAATGAACGATTTTGTACAAATTAATTAAACTGCGTTACACGGAAAAATAGTTTCTTCGCCTTCTTTTTTAAAAATATTCTTCTTTATGAAAAGTAGCCAACTAAAAGGTTAAAGTTTCAATTAAACTATTAATTAGGTAATATGTGTACAACCGTAGACTTACTAGTATAATAATATATAGCAACATAATTTTACTTTAATTGATTGGTTTGGAGTATTAAGAGCGACAACGTTGAAAAAATACGTCTGAAAAAATAAGCAAACATGAGGGCTATATAATTTAAAAAATTCGCTGATATATATTTCCGGTATATATTCAAACTAATGTATATACACCTGTTTACAATTACTACTCCAGAATATTGCGTAACAAATGATTAAATTACGATGACTTTCTTTTCTAAATAAAAAAATGTAGGCAGCAATCTGTAATTATAAATTTATTTCAACGGACGCACGCATGTTTTCTTGTGAAACTGCCTGTTAAAAGCAGTTAAAATGTATTACAGTACTTGGTGCTGATCCACCGCTTAACATAATAATGGAACCGAATGCATGAAGTTGTTCAATTTACTTATTAGAGTGAAAACATTGTACAAATTATAAACCCAATCTAAAGTCTGCAAAATTAATAATATTTTACCGCTAATATAAACAATTATCAGTGTTTATATGATAAATAAATGTTGTAAGAATATAGATCGGTAGGGAGACATGTTTTTTTAATTAGGCAATTAATTAATTTGATTTTTTCGGATAAATATAGTCATCATCGATGAGTTATCGGGAAGATTTTGAAAAGTACCAACTGTTATTTATTAATATTCCTTATAACTGGATAGAGCTAGAACCTTTGATGTAATGATAACACTCCACGTAGTTTCCACAAACGTCAAAACACTTTTACTTTGCCCGACGCGCGTTTCGTCACGCTGTGTTATGGAAACTACTCCGAGTGTTATCATTACATCAAAGGTTCCAGTCCTATCCAGTTTTAAGATGACTTCACGGTCAACGGATCTGAATCTCTATCGCAAGTATAGCACTAAAGTTAGGTTAATAGCTTCTGATATTTGGTTTCTAAAATCCTCAAAACGTCATTCTGTTTTTCCGAATTTCATACAAGTTAAAATTTCAAATTGTTCGAATATTTCAAATAGGGTTGCGTTATTTGCAAAACAAAAATGGCTAGATTTAGAAATCAAATACAAGTGCAGTAAACGGAGTATGCCTGAAATACAAGCATATGAGCTTTACAAGAAGCTTACTTTCAAGTTAAATAATTTAGAATATGAACAATGGTGAGAATTTCAGACTACTAATGTCCCAAAAAATGTTCCTCAGGAGGTGGTTAACAAGTTAACATTGTAGAAAATCACTCGTCACACTCGCTTGATAAAGAAGAACTTGACCTTCTAAACAAGGGTTTAAACTTTGCTGTAGCCCCTTCTGATGAGATCTTGGATGATGTCGTGGCAGGGATTGAAAGTTCATCCAAAGGTCTCGTCAGAATAGCTTGCAGGAATCAAATTTCTAGAAATATAATTAATAACGTAGACAATAGAAAGTTATACTCAAAGAAGCATAGAAAGATTATCAAAAGGTTGCGCGAGAAAGACGAAAATTTTAAGGGAAGCACAGCAACCCACATCATAATTTATTATGCGCCGTATATGTCACCACAACGTTTGACAAGGACGTCATGGCCGACTAAACGCGATCACGAAGAAACATACTATGGATGTAAATAATATGCACTGATTTCAGTTAAATATACCAAGTCGGTTGGTTGATAAAAGTAGGTTGGTTGATAAAACTGGTTGATAAAAATGGAAATATATTAAAAAGACTTATTGATGATACTATAAGTGGCCAGTTTCTGCGAAACAGCGAAATGCGGCATTTGCTTAAAACATAACATGATGTAATGGTTAATTAAACACTCGTTTAATTGAAATTATTCTAGATTCTAGATGAAACAACCGAAGTGACTAATTTAAGTCAACTATCTGTAGTAATGCTCTACGTCAAAATGGATAAAAATTGAGATACACTACAAATAGGTAGGTCTCTAAGAATTACTTCCCTTATTTGAAACCTCACCGCACGCCTCTGATTTCAGCCTATTTTGTAAAAATAAGTTATTGTTCACTTTCAAAGTATATCTTAAACGCACATTTTTCGTCTAGTTTCACAGTAGACTTATATAACCCGAAGTATAATGAAGAATTCTATAATTTGCGACATTTAAGACCACAGAAGTACTTTCCTGGTTTACTTATCAGTCATTGCCTGCAATGAATGACCACTGTTATTTAGACCGGTGTAGCGGTAGCTGCTGTAGCTACAGCAAGATCCAAATCTGACGAAAGATCGTGAGAGAAATTTTTACAGATGCTGGACTGTCCCAGACATTTCGCCCGCCTTGGACGGAAGTATTTCAGTTGTTTTATTTAACTGTATCTTATGGAGTTGTGCAATAGTAAATCTGCAGGCATTAATAAATATTTTCCAATGATAACTAAGTGTTTATTGTCGTTAGATATAACTGCTGTGTTGCTGCTTTTGTTTCTTTATTATATATATATATATATATATATATATATATATATATATATATATATATATATATATATATATATATATATATATATATATATATATATATATATATATATATATATATATTCTTTAGCATATAAAATAGCACGTCGCCAATCAAGTAATTCAAGGAAAGGTTTGGAAATCGTCAACATTTCGACTGAACTTTATATAAATGAACATTTAACTCAGGCAAATAAACATTTACTAAAAAAATCTAAGGAAGCAGCTAGAAGTAATAACGTTAAGTATGTTTGGGTTCGCGATGGAATTGTTTTCACTAGAAAAAAATGATAGATACTAGGGTAAACAAGATATTTAACGAGGAGGACATAAATAAAATTAAATAGATCTACATAACAAAAACTTCTCACGCACCTCGACTTGCAGTAAAACTTTAATATGGATTCCATTTCAGTGTTGTACCAAAACGTACGCGGACTAAAATCTAAGTCCTCCATCATATATAAAAATAGCTTAATATGTGAACATAACATAATTTGCTTAACTGAGACTTGGTTAAACCAATCAGTTTATAGCTCAGAGTTATTATCTGATAAATACCATGTCCATCGTCGTGATCGTGAAACCTCTTCTTCATCTAAATTAGAGGAAGGTGGAGTAATTATTGCCGTAGACAAGCACCTTATTAGTTACACCGAAAACTCGTGGCTTTCTGAAGCAGAAGACATTTGGGTAACAGTTATCTGTAGTGATAATAGTGCAACGAAACTCCATATAGGTTCTGTTTATATTCTTCCGGGTGACATGATGGCGCTAAATTTGTTTTGTTCCAAGCTTACTGATATTATTGTAAATAATCCAAATGTCATGTTCATTCTTTGTGGTGATTTTTACCTGGTATAAAGTGGTCTATTGATCCACCTAATGAGTTTTGTAAGGCAAACTATTTGGCTGACCAATGTTCTAGCATATTTATCGATACTATCTCCTTTTCAGGACTTTATCAATATAACAGTAACGTCAACGTGTATGGAAATACTTTTTCTTTACTTTTAGATCTATTTTTTAATAACAACTGCAGAATAAAGAAATGAAACATTTGTCATACACCCCTTGTTAAGGAAGACCATCATCACAACACTCTTGAATTTTATATTGATATCAGTTTTACAGGAAAGAAATTATTTAATAATAGTTATAAGTACAATTTTAGTGCAGACTTCGAAGCAATCAGCAATGAGTTTCATAATATTAATTGGAAAATTGGACTTTCAAATTCAAATACTGAGCAGTCCACTTCTAAATTGTATTCTATTGTTAATAAATTGATAGACTCTCATGTACCAAAATACAGTAATAAATATGGTAGTAAATTTCCTTCGTGGTACTCTTTATCTACAATTAAAGCTATCAAAGAAAAAACGAAATATCACACTCGTTGGAAAAAATATGGCAATGATTTGGACTACTTAACCTTTAAGCTACTAAGAGGACGTTCTAAGTATCTAATTAAAGAGGATTACAATAAATATCGAGATACTGTTGAAACCAATATAGAATCTAATCCAAAATATTTGTGGCAATTTATAAAAAATAAAAAAGGGTCTGGTAGTGGTATTCCAAACAACATAAAATATAACAATGAAATTATTTGTCAAGGGCAAGATATTCGCATATCATTTTCTGAATATTTTTCTTCAATATTTGTCCCATCTCATAGGAGCATGAATGATATTCCATACCAACCCAATAATAATTCTACAAACGTTTCCAATTACTATATCAGTAGAGATAGTATCTTGAACAAAATTTAATCTCTACCGAACAAAGGGCCAGGACCACATAATTTACCAACAGTCTTTCTAAAAAAATGTTGTAATAACTTAATAGAACCTTTTTATTTGTTATTTAATAAATCGCTGCAGGAAGGTAGTTTTTCAGCAATTTGGAAAACTGCTTATGTTGTGCCAGTTATTAAATCTGGGAATAAACATATAATAGAAAATTACAGACCAATATAAAAGTTATGTATCATTGCTAAGGTTTCGAAAGCATAATATTTGACTTCTTATTTAGTGACGTTAGAAATCTGCTTAACATTGAGCAACATGGTTTTATAAAAAATCGGTCTGTTGAATCTAACCTATTTATTTTTTGTGAATATTTGTTAGAAAATGTTGTGCCAGTTATTAAATCTGGGAATAAACATATAATAGAAAATTACAGACCAATATAAAAGTTATGTATCATTGCTAAGGTTTCGAAAGCATAATATTTGACTTCTTATTTACTGACGTTAGAAATCTGCTTAACATTAAGCAACATGGTTTTATAAAAAATCGGTCTGTTGAATCTAACCTATTTATTTTTTGTGAATATTTGTTAGAAAACCTTAATAATAAATTACAAGCCTCCGATAGCCTATTAATTCAGGAGGATTTAGATCGATTCTTCAGATTTTGTGAAAATAACTACTTATATCTAAATCTATCTAAATGTCATCACATAACATTTAGTAGAAACATTAATTTAATACCTACATCGTATAAAATATCACATAATAATTTAATAACTGTCAATGAGGTAAAAGATCTAGGAATTTTATTGGATTCAAAACTTCTATTTGACCAACATATATCTTGTACAACTAAAAAAGCTTCAGATGTTGGGTTTTATATTTAGGTCTTGCTACGAATTTGAGAACCCCAAAACAATTAGGACTTTATACATGGCATACATAAATAGTATATTGAATTATGGATCTTTAATCTGGAATCCTTTTTATAATATATATATATATATATATATATATATATATATATATATATATATATATATATATATATATATATATATATATATATATATATATATATATATATATTATCTTCTAATTTCTTTGCTATCTTTATATATTTTTTTTTTGGAGGGTTTATCTTGGGATAGTAGCAATAAAACGACTGATTAGGTTACTTGACGTTTCGGTCCCTTTCTTGGGCCTTTTTCAAAAGAGTTTTTTTTTGAAAAAGGCCCAAGAAAGGGACCGAAACGTCAAGTAACCTAATCAGTCGTTTTATTGCTACTATCCCAAGATAAACCCTCCAAAAAAAAAAAATATATATATATATATATATATATATATATATATATATATATATATATATATATATATATATATATATATATATATATATATATATATATATATATATATATATATATATATATATATATATATATATATATATATATTAAAATTAATTAAAATTAAAATATAAAACAACCACTTAACATGTTCATGCTCTCATTCAGACATGACGAGAGTATTGACAAAATCTACGGAATAACTGATATACTAAGGGTTAGAGTTGAAATTCTGCCATTAAGAAAGTCTAGGCTTGTACCACAGTGCAAAAAATGCCAAGCATATGGACACACGCAAAAATACTGTGCCATGGAACCACGCTGCGTCAGATGTACTGGCAAGCACCTAACAATGGAGTGTGAAAAACCAAAGAATGTTCATTGTGGTGAAGGGCATCCAGCTAACTACAGAGGATGCATGGTTGCAAAAGAAGTGCAAAAATTAAAAGATAGGCGCACTAAGAAACCAGTTCCTCCTAAGCAGCCACAGAGGAATAACCAACAAGTTCCAAAGAATATAAGTGCAGGACAAAAAGCGTACAGTCAAGCAGTTACTGGTAAGCCTGAATTGAGTATTAATACAAATGACACTAAACAAAATGACCAAAATGTATTCATACAAAACTCTCTCCAACAAATTATGGAGAAATTAACACAAATGGATGAACGTATTAGCAGACTTGAACATAGCGCTAAAGGAGCTATTCCAAAAACTCGTAATGTTAAGTAGCCTTAGGATTATGGAGTGGAATGCCAATGGACTCTTACAACACCAACAAGAATTGCAAGCAGTCCTAGATATAGAGAACATTGACATATGCCTTGTTTCGGAGACTCATTTTACTAATTAATCATTCATTAAATTTAAGGGATATAAAACATATCATACCATACATCCAGCAAATGCAGCCAAAGGTGGTAGTGCTATCGTAATTAAGGATTCAATTAAGCATCATCAAGAAACCGGGTATAAAACAGAACAGTTCCAAGCTGCCTCTGTAAAGGTAAAAACCAAAACTTATTAGATCATTGTCGCTGCAGTTTACTGTCCGCCTAGAGTTGCTCTCAAAAAAGAACAATATGTAGGATTTCTAAATAGTCACGGACATAGATTCATCATAGGTGGCGATTTCAATGCCAAACATGTACAATGGGGATCTAGGTTAATGAACACAAAAGGAAAAGAACTTCTACAAGCAGCCAATCAACTAAAGTGCGAAACATTATCAACTGGCAAGCCAACATATTGGCCTACAGATCCCAACAAAATCCCAGATCTAATTGATTTTTTCATAACTCGAAATGTATCAGTAAACTATATACATGTGGAAGAAGCTTGGGATTTGAACTCTGACCATTCTCCCATATTACTTACGCTCAGTGACAGCATTATACAAAGTGAATTAGCCCATAGATTAGTAAATAAACTAACAGATTAGAACTTGAAGAGAGTATCAATTTGTCAGTGCCTCTAAGAAATGAAGAACAACTAGATAATGAAGCAGAATCATTTGTTAATGTTATCCAACAAGCTGCATGGGATAATAATCCAGATATTACTCCAAGAATTAAAGGTAACAACTACCCCAAAGAAATCAGAGCTCTTATTTCCGAGAAAAGAAGGCTCAGAAGAATCTGGCATCAATCTAGATCACCAGCCGATAAAACCATATTAAATAATGCCACACAACAACTCAAAAGAGAGATTAAAAAAATCAAAGATAAGTCTATTACTGACTACCTAAGTGAACTGTCAACTGACTATTCACTTTGGAGAGCTACCAAGAGACTAAAGAGACCAATACAGCAGAACCCACCAATTAAAAATACAGATGGTACGTGGGCAAAAAGTAATATGCAAAAAGCCAACAGGTATGCTGAATATCTTGAAGAGACTCTCCAGCCGAATGAGGGAGAAAACACTATTGACTGGGATAATCTTATCCAGGAAGAAGGTGCAATCAGACCCGCTACCCCGAAAGAAATAGCAAAAGAAATTAAAGAAAACATTAACCCGAAAAAAGCCCCAGGATTTGACCTAATTACGGGGGAAACTCTAAAACATCTCCCACGTAAAGCCATTCTAAAACTTACCTATATTATTAATGCATCTTTTAGATTAAAATATGTACTGAAGACATGGAAAGTAGCAGAAATGATAATGATCCTGAAACCCGGAAAACCACCAAATGAAGCTTCGTCCTACAGGCCCATCTCCTTGCTCCCTGTAATATCAAAACTGTTCGAAAGAATATTTCTTAAAAGATTAAAACCAATCATTGAAGACAAACACATAATTCCAGACCATCAGTTTGGATTCAGAGAGAGTCATTCAACTATAGATCAGGTCCATAGGATCACAGATGTAATTGAAAAGTCGCTGGAGGAAAGAAAAGTTTGTTCTACCGTCTTTCTTGATGTAGCACAGGCTTTTGATAAAGTATGGCATGAGGGACTGCAGTATAAATTAAGCAAGCTCCTGCCTAATCAGTTCTCACAATTAATGAAGTCTTATATTTCAAATAGAACTTTTAGAATTAAGCAGGAAGACGCTTATTCTGAACTTAAAGAAATCAAGGCGGGAGTACCACAAGGGAGTGTATTAGGGCCAGTCCTTTATCTACTATACACCAGTGATATTCCTGAATTAGAATATGACACGATAGCCACCTTTGCTGATGACACTGCTATAATGGCTGTGGGAAAGGATCACCAAGAAGCGGCAATAAATCTGCAAAAATCAGTTAACAAAATCAACACCTGGACTAAGCAATGGAGAATTAAACTAAATGAGAGTAAATCTGCCCATGTTAATTTCACTAACAAGAGAGACCGACATATCCCTGTTAGCATAAACAATATCCAAGTACCATATGCTGATACAGCAAAATATTTGGGTATAACACTGGACGCTAAGCTACGCTGGAGAGCACATGTCAAAAAGAAAAAGGAAGAATTAGATATCAGATTTAAAAAAATGTATTGGCTGCTTGGACAAAATTCCACACTGTCAATATATAACAAAGTACTTTTGTACAAACAAATTCTCAAGCCCGTATGGACATATGGCATCCAGCTGTGGGGTTGTGCCAGTAATAGCAATCTAGATATAATCCAGCGATTCCAAAACAAAGTGTTAAGGAGCATTGTTAATGTCCCCTGGTATTGCAGAAATAGTGACCTCCATAGTAACATGGGAATGGACACCGTTATCCAGACCATCAGCGAATTCGCCAAAAGTCACGAACAGCGACTTCATCGTCACGTCAATGTCGAAGTCATCCAGCTCCTCGACAATACAAACCAGATTCGAAGGCTCAGGAGGATCAAACCCTTCGAGCTAGTATAATTTTGTGTTAGTGCAAAAGCAGAGAACAGTGCCTGTGTACACATTAATATTAGTGTAATTAAGTATTAGAAAAATATAAGGAACACTAGTGAGTAAGTCCTTAGATATAAGATTTGTAGCAGTAGTAAATTAGGTTAGAAAATTATTACTCATTGATCTAAGTTCAGATCAGATTGTAATTATAGTAAATGCCATTGGTGTTCGTATACAAAATATATATATATATATATATATATATATATATATATATATATATATATATATATATATATATATATATATATATATATATATATATATATATAGTGAAAGGTTAGTGAAAGATCTATAATTCGTAGTAAATTGAACATGATGACACTTGAAAACTGCAAGAAGATTAGTGACATAAAGTTTCTATTCAAAGCTGTTAACAACAAAATTGATTCCTCCGATATTGTTAATCAAATAAAATATATTACTCCAACTCATTCTACCCGACAACATAATATTTTCCTTACCATGCAGTCTAATACAAATTATTATTTAAACTCCCCTTTGCACAGAATTTCTACATCTTATAATAAGTTATCCCAAATAATGTCTGTTGACATATTTTGCTCAAATGTTGATACATTTCAAAATTCTTTGAAACGGTATTTTCTTAGCAATGGTTAAGCTATTGTAATAATATAATATGTAACATTGTAATATTTTAGTATCATAATAATAATAAATATTATAATATTGTAATATTTATACGTATCCCTACACACACATATTATGTATGTATTGCTTTTCTTAAATTATATGATACTATTAGCTGGGTATGTGTATAGGCGGTACTTCTGGTCAATATTTAATTTGTATTTTGTTGATTTTGAATTCACTTTGATTAAATCGCTACTTTGTTATCCTTTTATATTAATATTATATTGATATTTTAATTTGTTTTCTAATAATTATTGTTATCTTACTTATTATATAATAGTATAATTATTTGTAATCTATACTGTATCCAACGAGAGAATGGACTTGCACTCGAGCGAAAATTCGTCTGTTTTGGTCAGATCTCCGCCCCTTAGAACATTAGTTTAACGCCCTCAACGTCTTAATTGGCTCAGCAGGTAGCCAGGGCCGGCGCCTGGGTCCGATACCTACCTGGTACCTAATTATATAAAGTACCTACTACTGCCTACCTATTCACAGTTTGTATTTGTAGTCTCGCAAGTACGGTTATTTTAGTTGTGTTGTTTACGGTTGTGAAATAAGTTTTAAATCCATTATAAGAATGGCAGCAGCCAGAGACGAGATAAATCCACCATTATCGCCAATTAAGAAGAATAAAAGAGGCCAGGTAAAGAAATATAATAATAAATATGTTTTATTTAATACGCATACTATTCACCACCAGTAACCGTGGTCAATGATTTATTTTTGTTTTTAATTTTAATTATATTACTTTCATAACGCTCATACTAAATTTATGTTAAATAAATAAAATGTTTTCATGTTTTCAAAATAAAATTTATTTCACCTACTTACGAATTTATTTCATCGAATGACGGTCCTGCGTAGCTCGTTACAGAGCCCCTCCTCTTTAGTCGCCGATGCGCAAAGCAAGTCCATTCTCTCGTTGGATAGAGTATATATTTGTTACTTAACTGACAATAATGTATATAAATATTTTATCCATTTATGGATACTCCTTTGGGTTCGTCCCGTTTGTATCCTTTATCTAAATAAATAAATAAATAAATAAATAAATAATCAGTTTCAACTAAGATAAGGATAGATAATGTAAAAATCTTTTAATTCTCACAACGTAACACTGCGACAACTACCAAGGCCTCCATCGTTTTCAGTGCTAACAACACAATGCCTAATTCGATGTAAAAATTATCTAAGGTCTACTTTGTTTTTACGCTTAAACGTGACACTTCTTCTTATGCAAATACATATAACATAATGGAATATTTTTAAAAGGTGTATTATATACTTAACACTATAATTTCATACGTTTCTATTCATACTCTTTCTTACTAGTTATAGATCAAAATTACATACATTTTTCATTTTTAAAATATATTTTTATATTAGGTATTCGACTAATTTATTTTAGAAGCATGGAACGAGAAGAAATGAAAACAAAAATTACATAATCGTTATAATCATAATCATAAAGTTTCGTCTGTTTTCATTTAAATCACGTAATGTAACACCCTTTCTATCAGTTGTTATAGCATTGACCAATTTTGCATTACAAATAGGTGCCGACATTATCACCTTATTCGAACTATTTTACAATAATCCGTTAGTGAAAGTATTTTGTAACTATTATTAACATATTTTAGTATAAATTTTATTATATTCCCATAAATTTACGTTTTTATTTGTAACAAATACATATTTTAATTATTAATGTGTCGTTACAGTTCCGCATAATTATTTTGCCGGTGTATTACATAAACTATCACTTTTAGTTCCACTTTGTTTTTCTCACCAATATGAATGGAATGGAACAATAAGTGGGTTATTAAATAGAGGAGATCTAGCAACTGGCAACCTTTGTTTATAACTAGCAATTATTATATTTATCTATTAAGTCAAATTATCCAAATATGGATACGGGACCGATTTATTAATTTTACAATTTGTAATTGTTTAAATTAACAATTTGGTTTTCCATAACAGTTTATATTTTAATACCAAAAAAACTCACTTGGTTAGATTTCGCAATAGACAAAGGATGTGCAATAATATAACTATCAACATAAATCAAACCACTGTCTCATATGTGTACCAATGGCACCAATGTACACAACGGCACATAATCGCATATATTGTTTTTGTTATCTTTGAAAAAGGACATAACAAAAGTATTTCGAGAATAAGTACCGTAAATCGGGGTAACTTCGAAAGCGGGGTAACTTCGATATGCACATTATGATGCATGTTTCCATTGGTTTTTTTATTATTTCTATATTAGTTTTTTTATTTTTTTATCATTATCATTATTACTATTTTCTTATTGTTTTTATTATTTTTGTTAGTTTAGTTTTTTACTCTCACCACCCTCTATATACGACCCCTCTAAGTATACAAATGTCCCGAATTCAATTATTATGGTTCCATTTGCCTCGTACAAATCTCCGTTTACACGAACCAAAAAGCTTGGATCCAGTGTGGACTTATAACAAGTGGATTTCTGGACATTGGAACGAGGCATCCAAGCAAGCGAGCTACCAATGTGCCTCATGTTTCGATGACGATTAAAAATGTGTTCCTAACTTGTTCCTATGTTCTTAGCATATTTTGAATATTTTCTACTTTTGTCACTTTGACAAAAGAGTTTTGGTTCATTAAAAGAATGCTCTTTTAGTTTAGATTTATATGGCCTTACCAAAGTTGACCGAAATAAATGAATTTATGCAAGTATTGTTTTTCATTCATCTAATTTAGGCCTCTAAGACTATTGGCTATTATTTCTGATTAATTATTTATAATCTATAGAAGTTACCCTGGTTACCATTACTTCGACATTATGCTTAATTATAAGTGGTGTCGATGTTCCCCAACCTGGGGTAACTTCGACACAAAAAAAAGGAGGGATGAAGGGGTGAGAGGGTGGGGTAAAATATTTTTTTGGTGGCAGATAACAAACTCTCCTTGTCTTTTTGATTTTTTAAAACCCTGTTTGCATTATGTCGTATTTATAAATTTCACGTTATATATTTCTTTTACAGTTTTTGGACTTCGATAATTTACCGGACACAAATTTTTCTTGTGTCGGTAAAGTTATAGGAGGATACTATGCCGATTTGGAGACGAACTGTCAAATGTTTCACGTTTGCACCATAGGCCAACTGGATGAACCGATGGATATACGATTTTTGTGCCTAAATGGAACAGTTTTTGACCAGGTGGGTATTTGATATTTACCGTTTTAATAATGTGTTTGAAGATAGCTAAACCAATGATTTTAGATAGTCGATGCCTAGATGTAATTATGATTTTTTTACAGGAGACAAGGGTCTGTGAACGGATCGATGAAGTCGACTGCTCAAAATCTGAACAATTTTATAGTTTAAATTTAGAATTATATGGAAATACGCAACCAGCGATATTACCAGAAGGTATGTTTATTTAGAGATAATATTTATTTGCATACTAATATAGAATAATCGTAATAATAATAATAAATAATAATCGCCGTAAGTCGTAGATGTGCCAGTGATATGTGCAAAACAATGTGCAACTATTTATGTTACCACATTGTATTGACATCCTACGTTATATTTTTATCAATTCACTAAAAATTGGATTATTTCCCAGTTGTGGAAAACTGTCATTCCTTACCATAAAGTGTCATTACCTTCAAGCCTAAAAGACTTGCGACCGATTTCGCAAGTGTGTAGTGTATATACATATATAAATGTCAAATTTGTACAGTATTTTCGTTTATTTTTTTAAATTAATTTGGGCATAGCACAGTGGGCCAGAATACAAAATTTCTGGCTAAAATTCTAAAACTCTGCAAATGTACTTATTGTGTACATAGGTCATTAAGGGAAAATAAAAAAAAATTTACACCCTTTGGGGGTGAGATAAAGGGGTTGAAAATTTAAACAACTTTCGATATTTTTGAGACTTAGTTTACGTACTTTTGATAAACTTTTAACGAAATAAAATAACCAAAAAAAATATCAACCCCTGGGGTGAGTTATTTAGAGATGAAAAAATAAATGATGCACTATTTTTTTCAAATTTGACATACGTGTTAGTTGCACTTAGGTATTTATGAGAAAAATATTTTTGAAACACCTTTTCTTATTGAGAGTGATACGTAAGAGTTCCAAAAATTGTCTAATCAGTGTTTTTAGAAAAATACTTATAAAAATCATATATTGTAAACGTTGTGGAATAAAAAGAGAGAATAGGCACTCAAAAGATAAATGTATTCTATATTTTTATACAGCAATAATAAATAATGCAAGACCTATCAAGAATACACACTTGTCTACATAATTTAGGATTAAACGACTTACCTGTAAGGAAGTTCAATCATAATTATACGACTGATCCGGTCCGAAACAGAACACCCTGTAGTAACGCATTCTAATATGTTATGTGCACTATATGTTAAAAGATAAGAAAACCATGACTCACATGGCTCCTCCGGGCCCGAGCTACTTCATTACGATTTTTAGGATTCTTATCGCGAATGCTGGGGTAGGAAAAACTCAAGGAAGGACACTTGGTCGGGGTGGGGTGTTCTGTTTCGGACCGGACCAGTCGTATAATTATGATTGAACTTCCTTACAGGTAAGTCGTTTAATCCTCAATTATACTTCCTGGTCTGGTCCTCACATAACACCCTTTAGATGTTGAATAAATAGACATGAGCGATATTTTGGTCCTACACCTTTATAAAGAAAAAATGGCAGAATTTTGTAAAGGTTCATGACAACAATAAACGTTTAGAAAAAATAGTATCTATATAACTACATATAAGTATTATTATAATTTTTTTTTATATAAATAAATATAAATTATCATATAACAGAATATTTAGGAACATTTAAATACACTTTTTGCAAAATTAGTTTTGTCTTCAATGGGTCTATTATAGAATCTAAAGAAGATATCAGAGTCTTTGGACCAGCCTACACTAGACCTAATTGTCTCGATTGTGATCCCTGACCTATAGGCCGCTGATGATGCGGCATGTCGTGTAGAGTACGCAGCGAATTTGTTCGTATCAATCCCACTTACTTCCATAGTTTCCTTATTCCACCTTGATAAAGTCTGTGTGGTCGCTGTATGAAAGGGTTTTCTGTGAGTTATAAATAATTCTTTTATTGTGCCTCTTAAGGGAGCTGTCTTTCTTATGTAATATATTAAGGTCGATGCTACACATATTCTAGGATTATGTGAGAATTTAGGTAAAATTAATTTCGGTTGAGAAAGCGATTGTTTTGATGTTTTCAGAATGTCAAAAATCATTATTTCAATCCTATCCTCTAACTCTATTATTTGATTTTATTTTATTTTAGTAATTGTTTGTAATCTATGTGCTGTGCTAAGGGCAATTAAAGTAACAGTTTTGAGAGTTAGTTGTTTAATGGTTAATTTGTCTGAAGGGTACCAAGAATTTAAGTATGTAAGAACTACTTGGGGGTCCCACGTTTCTCCATATATTGTGTATATTGGCCTCTGTCTGAAAACACCCTTCATAAAGCGACCAAGTAACTCTTTATCGATCTCTCTTAACAGTATTAAATTTATAGCTGCTCGCAAAGAATTAAGTGAGCCGTATTTGGCACCTTTATCAAAGTTTTCTTGTAAAAATGTTAAAAACTGATTGATTGTTGGTTGAAATAAATTGACTGCATTTGACATGCAAAAAGTCCACCATTTTTTAAGCGCTACATTATACTGCTTAATGGTACTATTACTTAGCGAAGAAACCATAGTTTCTATAACTTCCTCTTGAATATTTCTTCGGAGGAAGGATTCCCTGATAATGTACCTGCAACCAGGGTAAGAGATGCCCACAATGGATGACTCTGGCTGAAAGGAGATAATAATAAATTCTCTTTGGGTTGGAAGTAAATATGTTCAGAAATTAGTAGACTCCTGAAAAGAGGATACCACGATTGAGCTTCCCAGGTATACTAGTGGTAGTATACCTGTCGCCTTATCGTGAGATATTTTTCTTAACGTTTTTGCTATTAATGGAAATGGTGGGAAGCCATAGAAAAATACTCCGGACCAGTCTATAGTGAATGCATCAACTGCAATAGACTCCGGATCTCTTTTCCCCGATATATAAATCGGACATTTACAATTTAATTTTGAAGCGAATAAGTCTATTTCTGGGTTACCAAAATAATCTTTTATTTTATTAAAGGCTGATGTATGTAAACTGTACTCGGTTTCAACAGCCTTTGATCTGGACTCAGTATCTGCTTCTACGTTCTCTGTGGATCGAATATATGATGCATATATCCAGATATTTCTAAATTCGCACCATTTCCAGATCCTTTCCTTCCAGATCCGTGATAGATTTAAAAACCGCAAATGTTTAGTGCCCCCCATCCGGTTTATGTATGCTATAGCTGTAGTATTGTCAATGCGTAAGAGAATTTCGCAGTTTCTTTTAAATTTCGCAAAGCATTGTAAACCAATAAACGCCGCTGACAGCTCCAGATAATTAATATGCGATTTTATTTCTGACTGACTCCAAAACCCATGCGACCTTTCCCCCGCACAAAAAATACCCCAGCCTTGTTTGGATGAGTCCGAATATATTTCTAACTCAAACTTCTTAGGTATTAATGAGATTTGTGTTGTTGGGATAGTATGAACCCACCATAGCAAATCATTACGGGCGTCTTTGGAGATATTCACCGTTGCATTATAATTATTATTTTGTGTTTTAAGAGCTAAATGTTTTTGCCTTTCTAAGTGTTTTGTATAAAGCCACCCATACTTCACTGCCGGACAGCTAGATATAAGGTATCCAATTATTTTTGCCAAAAAACGAATTTTACAGGTTTTTTGTTTTAATAGAGATCTAATTTTTTCCAAGATAAAAGTACATTCTTCCTGCGGTAGAGGCATTGTTAAATCTGCACTATTAAATACAAAACCCAAAAATTTACATTTTCGTGAGGGAATTAAATTACTTTATTCCAAATTTATTAGAAAGCCTAATGACTGAAGAAGGGCGATCGATTCGTTTGTATTATTTTTACATTCTTCCTTGCATTCGCCGAATAATATAAGGTCGTCTAAGTAAATTATAGACAAAAAACCTCTTTTCCTCAATATTTGCATGACCGGTCGCATTAGTTTTGTAAATACAAATGGAGCAGTACATAAACCAAATGGAAGGCATGTAAATTCATAAGTTTGATTTTGAAAACAGAACTTAAGATATTTCCTATATTTTTTATTAATGGGAATTGCATAATAAGCGTCTTTAAGGTCTAAAGATGTCATATAACAGTTTCGATATTAACAACTTCACTGTTCTGTAGTCATCCATTTTAAAATGAGGAGGCGAAATGAAAGTATTTAACTGTTTTAGATTTAAGATAAACCTAAAAGTGTTATCAGTTTTTGGAACAAGAAAAATTGGAGATATACAGTCTCCGTTTTGTCTAGAACATAATTGTACAGCACCGATTCTTAAAAGTTTGTCAATAGCATACTGATACAATGTAATTTCATTTTTTGATAAGTGCTTTTGACTTGTGATTGTAGACTGGTAAGGCCTATCTACAAGTAATACAGTAACCCTGAATGCTTTGTAAAATATTTTTGCCTCGAGTAATTGTTGACCAATTTTCGAGAAACATTCGTAGCCTACCGGCATAAGCATGTGTTTGTACCTCTATCGGCGGCGTGAGTGATCCTGTGTCCGGCCTCCCCTCCTCTCTGTCTCTTAGCGTCTGTACGGCATTGTTAGTCTTGCGTAATTTGCTCGTTGCACAGGTATGTGCAACACAGCAACACATACGTTGCGTATTTTCGCTTTTATGGTTTTGAGATCGTTCAGAGACCTCCGTTT
>CAXKVY010012582.1:0-21069 GCA_964058915.1 Tetropium fuscum | reverse complement strand
TTTGGAATATTACCGGTAATTCGTTCACAATGTTAACATGGTTACTTTGGAAGCTAGCAAATCATATGGCTACAAAAATAGAAATGTTTTTTTTTTACTATTGACATATTAATGGTACTCTACGACTATTATGAAACTTGAATATCTTTCACTTATATTTCAGCCCCATGTTTTAATTTATAAATGAATTACTTAGAGTTAAAGAATTGTTAATATTTTTTTTATTTTTTACTTAAAATCCTGAAAGAGTTATCTAGTAATTGAATAAAATAATCCATTTTCATAATAAGTACACAGCACAGAGCTTGTAAACTGTATCGATACCGCCTTTGTTATTAATATAATCAATAATAATTTATGGTTTTACTGTATTCTAGTCCATATTGTCAACATGATGTCCACTTAATATTAATAATATATTTTTATTAACTTTGGGTTCGTAAAATATGAGCGTTACATTTTCACGAAAAATAAGTAGGACTGGATTGACTTGAACTTTAGCATTAAAGTAGCATCCAGAACTTTATATAGAATCACACATGCTTATATATACTGCAGACCTTCTAATATGTGGGCGCCAGTCTGCAGTGTTAGTTAACACATTTTATTTTATTATTTATTTGCTATCACTTTGATATATTGAAATTTTAAATTACAAACAAATATCCTTTTAATATAGTTACTCTTGCGTTATTTTCTTTACAAAGAACTATTGAATAATATTCTACCCTGTTCCTTATAGTCAACTCATTAAACTATCAGTACGTGACAAGATGGGTAAAGGAGAAAATTCAAGGAGAATGTTTAACTTTGTAGTAAAGGATATAAATTATACTACATAATCATTATAATGTCAATTTCTCGTCAATAGTACTGCCGTTGGCATGTCTTAACGCACAATATCAAAGGCCGTTCGTAACAGATACGCATATAAAGTGCCTACTATGATATACGTATAATAATGTACCTACATATCCGTTAAAGTCCAGGATCGGTATCGGCGGGAACGAGAAGGAACACATTATTTAATCTATAGGTATATATATATATATATATATATATATATATATACAAACCCAATATTACTTTTCACAAATATATATATATATATATATATATATATATATATATATATATATATATATATATATATATATATATATATATATATATATATATATATATATATATATATATATATATATATATATATATATATATATATATATATATATATATATATATATATATATATATATATATATATATATATATATATATATATATATATTTGTGAAAAGTAATATTGGGTTTGTAGCATTTCATTACATAGAGAAATAAGCAAATAAGTTTAAATTCAAGTATAAATGATCAATGAAATAAATCGTATACTGCTCTGAAGATCCTCAATAAAGGTGGAAGAACTTGTACAACTTCTAAGTGGTTCGTTTCGGTGTGTATAGTGGTTCATTTCCGTATGTATGTCCAGATATAGCACTGGTAAGTATATCTTTCCTCTTATTCGTCTATTTGCTTATTTCTCTATGTAATGAAATGCTACAAACTCAAGATTACTTTTCACAAAACAAATATGAATAGCAAAGAATTTCAAAGCTATTATATATATATATATATTGTCACGGGTCAAAAAAAATCGTAATTCATCAATGAATTACATCATTTTTGCGTTGTTGTAGGTACACTTATTATAGGCAACTTATAAATCACAAAATAGAGTAGTTGGTTGCAAACCTTTTATTGTTTACATGTTTTAAATTTGAATTTTGTGAGAGCAACTTTGAATAGACAAGACAAGTGGTACAGATTACCTGAGGTGGAGTCCACAACCTTTTCCAGGTGTCCGTGTGATGATATACCTGTTCAAAGATGAGCTTTATTTTTTTTTGAGAATGACAGTAAATGTCACCTGCCTGGGGAATTTGAAGAGTTACCAAAAGTGGTAAGGAAGAGTTTTTGAGGCAAGTTAACAAAAAGAGGGTCGACAGTATTAAATTTTGGAAGTGTCAAGGTGTTTTCGAGATATTAGAGATTTTTGTTTTAAAAAGAGCCTCAATAACATCTCAGGTCAGTAACATTAATGATTTTGAATACTGTAACATAAAAACATTTTTGAGTAATTAAAATGTTGTAATTAAAAGTAATTAAAATGTTACGTTTCTCGTAACTTCTTGGGCTAGGGTTAGTTTTAATAAAACCACATTCTCTCACTACAACTAACTTATTTATTTATTCATACTATTACTGTGACACCTTTGAGGAACACCTATCACTATTTAACAAATTAATATTACTTACATTATTCCTTTCACTAAATCTACCCCCATGGCTTCAAGAGACGTGTCAACTTGTCTATCACAATTCTGCAAACCAACTGCCTCTTCCCAGCTTGTTATCTGATAAAAGCAAGTCTAGCAGATTCACCATTCAATAAGTTCAATGTTTTCTACTTTCTTTAAAGTTCAATTCGAAATATCTTTACTCAGCAAATAAACTGTACGTACTATCTAATGCCAATAAATGATATAAGATATCTTACATCCTTTATAGCATCCGGAATTTATTCATTATTAACATGGAACTTATTTGACTTTGTAAAATTTATAATTATTATGCATTAATTTACTATACAGTGTGTTTTCTGATTTGTTGCCAAAATATGTTTATTTTTATATTTAGTTATTTAGTTATATTTGTGACAATAAAAACATTTTGCTGAAAATTTTATTTAGACGAAATAATCTTTTCAGGTTTCCTGTCGGGGATATTTATTTTATGGGATATATCCTTTCTGGGATACTTCCTTTTGGCTACCTATTTTTGGATTTTCGCTGCCCTCTTGAGTTACTGCGCACTATTTATTTCATCTGTGATTCACGGTTCACGGTGTTCACAACATGCTTTTGCGGTTATTGCTGATATATTTGTGACTTCACATGTATTTCTGATGTTATGAAGATGATCAAGAGGTCAATAAATGGTATGGTAAATGGTATTTAAGTAAGAAGATACAATATCATGTTTCGTAAGTAAGAAGATAAAATATAATGTTTCGTATTAAATAGAACTCTTTGACAAAAAAAGAAGAACAACCTCTTCGATCAAATCATTAAATTCCTTCTCATGTATTATAAGATCCCATGTCTCATAAACTGCGACCTTCAAATTCAACAGTTTGTCTTATTATTCTTGGATATCATGTTGTTAAATAATTGTATTTCTCTAGTAAGTAGTGTATTATTAATTGTCCTGCTCAGAGATTCAGCGACATGGATTTTTGTCAGTTTTGTTGTCATTAGTTTGTTAACTAGATGGGCATTTGAGGAGAGTCGTTATAAATACTGGATCAAAATAATATGCTATTATTTGCACGAGTCTCCTTTTTTTGTGACACGATGTTCTGACTCTTATACTTTGGTTTATTTAAGTATTTAAGACCGGTTGAAATGCTTTTTACGCCCCAGTTCGTGGTTGTCCAGTAAATATCACCGCCAGCGCAACAGCGATGTCAACGCAGCTCGTGACACGTGTTGGACGTTTTTGCGGAATAATTTGGAGGTATAAACCGTTAGGTTGTCTGGCAAACTTCACTATGCTATCAATAAAAACTACGCCGCTCGATTAAATTTAACTCCATCTCTGGGGTCTAATAACTATCTTCTAAACTATTCGCATACCGTATCCGCTCGGCCCTGTGGCGGTTCGTCGTATGAAGCGGAGCCATGCCTCACTGTAAAATTTAGGAAACACTGACCAGTTTAATACCTACTATTGTACTATTAATCTAAATAAATACGTTAATATACTAATTTCCAATTACCTACCTATAATAGTCCTGTAATACCTACGTAACCTCAAAAGTGACATATGTCCGACTTGTGCTATTTGTTTTTAAGAGACGAAAGCTAGTCATTCTTATTTAATTATTTGGAATAAACCTTATTTCATTTTCTACAACATGATTAACGATATATTCCAAATTTTCAACATTTAAAAACTACCCCCCTATGCCTTATTTAATAAAAAGAATAAAAGAAAATATTGTAAAAAAATGACATTTATGTATATTGTATGATTGTACATACACGATAGACGCACATAATATATGATCAACTATGAAACTCCAAAATTATGTGCCAAGGAAATTTTCTTATGCTCCGAAAAAATGCAATTATTTTTTTGCCATAGTTTCCTCAATTTTGAAGAGATAATAACGTCCATTGTACAACCATTTTACAGGTAATTTCATGGGCTACGAGATCATATACATTTAAATATTCCCAAATCCTTCATAATCAAAGGTTGAAGGGCTCGGGACGGGTGGTCCGCGCACTATAATGCAAGCTACTAACAGATACCTATATCTCCCTTCATATTTAGGTATACAACAGAAATAGAAAAAATACCAAATTTTTTTAAGAGAAACCCTACATTTTTCTACTATTTAATTTTTTTATCTATCCTTTTTAGTTTCAGAGTTATTCTGAAAATAAGGTTTTAAGAAAGTTTTGAGGTTTTCATTTTTTAAAGAAATTTTAAAGAAAAATACGTTTTTCATTTTCATAATTTTTTTAAGGAAAGTACGCTTTTTAACCCGGTCAAACTTTTGGATTACATGAGTAATACATGATAAAATAAAGTAATTTGTAAAAGGATAACGGTCAATAATCCATTCTCGTGGGAAAAGCTAAGGTTTTAGCGTTAATTTTTTTCTCAAAAATTTGAGTGACCCACAGTTTTTGCATCGTAACTCGCTTATTTATAACGCGATATTAAAGTAATAGTGCTCATTTTAAAGGTCTTTCATCTTGCTATAAAAACTATTCCATAAGTTTTTCCCGAAAAATTAATCAGTTTTCCGTTATTTAACGTTTGATGCTTCGAAACAACTTGTTGCAAAAAAGTCATTTTCAACAAGCCATAACCCTTTATTTTGGACCTAGCTCTGCTTTTGTTGTCCCACTCACATATAAAACTTTTTAAATCCTCTTTGTTGACCAATTAGCATGAAGAGAACTTTTAAATCTCTACACAACATACAATCATGAGCTGTATTGACAATTTTCTTTAAAATGATATTAAGATTATCGTAAGTTTCCTTCATGTGGACTGAATGAGCAACAGCAAATGAAACATAAGTATTTCCATTATGTAGTAATACACCTTTTAAACTTATTTTGATGAGTATAAAAAGTCTCCAATCTCTCTTCCTATACTCAGTGCCAAATTAATTCATTAGACTGTCAATATCATGGCTGTAAACCAAATCCTCCTCTTCCTACATGAAACATTTAGCAACTATTTATCTTTGGTTCTATACTGGTGTGTAGATATTCCAGATTGAAATAAATGTTTTTCTTTTAGTCTAAAACCAAGTAGTTCTGCCTAACCCAAATCTCTCACTAAATCATTTAACTCAGCTTGTTTAAACAATAAAATTGTGGTTTTAAATTTTCTTGAGAACATTTGAAATTATCTTCACTCGGTTGTATTTCATTAAATTCGGGACTGGACTAAAAAAATTCATCACTAGACTCAGGTGGCACAGAGACAGCAAGGTCGCGGTCCATGTTCAATTGCAAATTTAAAAGCTTTATTCTCTTTCTTATACCACTTTCTAATACCCACAAATATAACATACTTTGTGAGGAACCCAGCTTTTATCTTGATTACCGGTGTCTACACCAAAGTATGTAAAATATACCTTTTTCATAGTCAGTAATGCCCTTTTGATGTTTTTTAATTACAGTAACCACATACATATATAACAAAGAGCGTTAGGAGATTTTTTACAACCACCCATGTTTACATTAGTGAATGAAAAGCACATAGGTGGAGCACATCACTGCAGTCCGGGGTTATATTAACTAGAAGAAAACAAACTTCTGTGTAGTTTACAAGAACTACAAACCTTATAAGATTTGATTTTATTGCTATCCTTATAACACTAAAATATATTGTTAACTTTATTTACTTTTGTTAACTATTTTTTATATCTATATTTAAAATAGTTTATATTTATTTAATATATTAAAATGTGAGAAATTGTTGGATGATACAACTTTTATTATTATTGTATAATAAAAAAAATTGGTAATATATTTTTTCATCGTTGGCCTGTGATTATATCACCTTAAACACTGCGATCATTTGGAAGTATGTAGCTATTTTAGACTCGAATAAAATTTAGTTAACAACACGGATATGTATCGACTAGTAGTGATGAGACAATGGCAGCTCAAGCAAAAGTGACAGTTTGATAAGTGTACGAGACTGCGAAAATAACTACAAAGATTTGTCCAGAAAATAATAAGTTATCCGCTACTAAAAGGAGAAGGGTAAAATAGAGTAAATAGAATAAAATTATAATCCGATATCTGAGTAGTACAAAATAGTATAGACAGCTAAGACTATACCATTTTCGGTATTCTCAGTGGTGTCCAAAGACAGAAATCGAAAAGGGTGACTAGGGTGACAGTGTGCTCACAATATTTTATGATAAATGTATGTAAATGCAAAGTGTAATCAATAAGTGTATCGAGTGTATTGTTTACTATTTAAGAGAATAAATAACTTGGCCTACGACATTAAATTAATTATATCATTCCTGAATATCGACGTCATAATATTTATTTTTGAATGTCTCCCAGTTTAAGGGTTTTGTACGAAGACTGTAATGTCATAAACAACGAGGCTTTTTTGCCAGTATCTCGATTATTTATTTATCGATTTTGAAGGTCTTTTTGAAACCTACAACTTTCATTAATACCGCTGTAATATAATTAATAATTTTCTGTAAAACGTAATGGGAAAATTCTACAACCCAATAACCAAATTTTCCAACTTCTGTTGTTGTAAAAAATAGGGCAAATTTGGCTATGATGTACATCACTAAAATACCTGTAATAATTTTTTGCATTTTTTGTGAAATCGAAAGGAAGTTATTAACCACGCGGTTTAGAGCCAGCTTTTTATCATACACATGATAAAATTTTTATACAGACATACGTCCGCGTTTATTTTTGAACAACCACTTGTTCATATTAAGAACAATCACTTGTTCTAGAGTGTGTTGTGGTCTAGGTATCCATGCTTAAACACAACAAATTATAAAATAATGATTACCTGCAGACGACTCAGAGTTATCAGTTTGTGATTCCGAAGACGGACTGTGGGCTGTCGTATTATGAATATTTCTTTCATTTTCCGCGACATGTGACGGCGCGGCGCTTTCCCTCTAATTTATTTAGACGATTATCTAACGTTTTAAGTAACTGCCAATCTCCGAGGTCTCATACTGTCTTAGTGATCACTTCACTTATACACGCTATTGATAAAAATACACTAGCCCTGACAACACGTGGCTTCACTTCCGCGCCAAAAAAAGGAATGAGCTTCGGAGCGGGAGTTTTGAGAGAGGCGCGAATATAATCAATTAATTTTTATTACACAGACTAGACTGTAAATACAATGGCGATGTGAAAGTTCATATAAAGGGGGTTTGTACTGCTGGCGAGTGGCCATGTATTTTATTAAATTATGCAAAAAATTCGTAGTGTTAGGGACTTAAAAAGTTTTAGTCGTTGCAACTACCACGAGCCGCCCCTGGTTATGGCGCAAGCTGAAATACAGCGACATACCGTAGTTATGACGGCTGCAATAATATATTCGAGCAATTCTCCAGCATTACGCTAAGACTAATGCAAAATTACGACTAGCGAATCTGCTTAGTACCGAAACTAAAATGGTGGTTGCCTATATGGTCTCTCTTTTATAACCTCCAACAAACTGTAGAAGGGAAAGAGACGGTGATATTTTAGTGTCAATTTAAAATCTGAGTTAATATAAGGATTTAAGAGCATTATCGTAGCGAAGATTATGCATATTGCTGTTTTATACGACTGCAGTTTAGTTTTAATTAAGAATTGCAATTATAATTGCCGTTAAACAGCACATCTCCAAGTTGTAGCATTCGTTTTTGCATTTCAATTGTAATGGGTGCTAAAGTTAATAAATTAAAGCAGCCGGATATATTCTGCTTTTACGGCCAAGTAACTCTTGCGAAATTTAATCGAGCACTAAGTTTTAGTATTCAGCATTTTCTCGGATTCGATAAAGCTGTAAATCCATAAATCCATCTTGACTGATGGATTCTGCCCGCTGTCAGTACCTATATGCAAGTTTATGTGCAAGCTTATATACATATGCAAGCATAGATATACTCATATAGCATTTTTACGTTTACCTACTTCAACAAGTGCCATTTTTATGAATTTCTCTTACCCATTACCGAAAATTATGATCATTCGATTCGGAATGACATCTGGAAACTTTTTGAAAATTTTGAAGTGGGGCCGGTAAAAATTAAAAAAATTATAAATAATTTAGTAAAAATATTATTGTTTTTTGCAAATATATCAAAAACTAATGCAGCTATCGGAAATCGAAAATAAGGTTATTAAAGATCAGGAAATATCAAAAAAAAAGTCCCTACTCCCGGAACTCTACTATCAATATTTATAATTTTAATTTAGGGGTAAAAATAGGGCGAAGTGACTTCCGCGCGTGCCGACCGATTCGGACACATAACAATAAAAAATATTTCAATTCATAAATATAAATATTAAGAAATAAAAAAGTCACAGACCTTTTGGATACTTAAGTAAACGCTATTGCTTTCGCCATCGACTTTAGAAAAAAGTCTTGACAAATAAAATATTCATAATTATATTCTCTGCAAAAAATACCACTTACGTTTTATAAAAAAACGTATTCGAACGGATATATTTGAAAAGTACACATAAAATCTAAGATTGCGTCTAATAATGAATCCGATTTTAAAACATTAAATCATGGAGTATCTCAGGGGTATGTTTTGGGGCCCCTGTTATTTATTATATACATAAATGATACCTACAAAATACATAAATGATACCCACAAAAAAACAAAGTTCTACATTCTATATATTATTATGTTCACTTGTTTCAATGACTATATCATGCAGTGTGCATATGATATTTTTTATTTCAAAACAAGTGAACATCGCAATAAGCAGCTTTTGGAAGCAGCTCCATTGGCAATAGGTCCCGACAATAATATTCCTTCTCACACTATTGTTCACTTGTTCAGTTTTGTCGAATTCATATAAACCCTCATTAGAAATTTAAAATATTTCGTAGCAGCATTAATTCTGCTCTTGAATGAAATAATGAAATGCAAGCATTCCAGCGGCAATCTGTTAACTGGTTTTTAATTCCACCATGGTAAATTAATTTAAACTTAATATTCAGTAAGCGGCGTTAGAAGCGAGCAAATAAAATTTCCGCAATTCTGAATTGAATTAATAATAATATTTAAGACTCGGTAATCACACAATTCAAGGGAGTGCGTTATTAACGTACCGACTTTAACATCCAGTTAATTTCCCAAGAGGAGAGGATGAAAGTAAAAACCAGATCAGCTCACAGGAAATGAAAATCCATAATTCGCATGGTTTGATTTAGGCGGTTAATATTCGAAGGCTTTCCACTTCGAATCCTTAATTTAGTTCAAGATAAGGCGCGCTATTTGGTGGATCGAGTTCAAACCCATACAAACAAATGAACCCAGGAATTGTAGCCATTGCTGATTTTGGATTACACTGATTAAACATTCACATGCAAAAGCATAGCAGTAAACTGATGGCGAGGTTTTATATGGATTAAAATAGAAGCAAATTATTTAATAGGATTATGGACTTTGACTGCTGCAAATTGTCAGGATTAGAGAGGATATGCGACGGACGCAGCGTAATTTTAAACTTTTAATTATTTATTGAACGAGCTTTAAAAATTAGGCAAGTGGGATGTTTTTCTTATAGAAAATTAATGATGTTGAATCCAAAATAAATGTTAAAAAATTAACTTCCTCACCTTGTAATATCAGAAATAAATGGATGTATTAATAAAAACTGGTACTAAAAAACAGAATTTTACTTTTTAGCGCATTTTTAGATTAGATTTTATTGGTCGGTTTTGTTTTTTTTATTAAAAATATTTAATTTTTTACTTTTTAGTGCATTTTTTTTAGAAGAGACTTTATTGAAGTCGGTTTTATTTTTATGTTAAAAATAATCATTGACATCAAGTTTAACATCTTCCAGATAAATGTTTGCCTATTGCTTTTATATATATATATATATATATATATATATATATATATATATATATATATATATATATATATATATATATATATATATATATATATATATATATATATATATATATATATATATATATATATATATATATATAGATATATATATATATATATATATATATATATATATATATATATATATATATATATATATATATATATATATATATATATATATATATATATAATATAGTATTGTCATTGAAGTCCACATAAACGGCTGGACTAATTTATATTGATGAATAAGTTGATTCGACAATGGTTTTCACCTTGAGAATTTTATCCGATAGACATTTTTTTAAATTAATTGAAATATCTATAAATTAAGGTTGTTACCGGCGCATTCACCATTTCTTCTGGTATATCTGGTGGGTTACCCGGTACCTATATCTTCGGAATCCAAGGTCCAATGCCAATAAAACTAAAATCGTACCTTCCTGAAAACCTCTTTTCCAATAAAAAAAAGAATTTTTGAATTGGATTTTTAAATGACGAAGTTCTGAGGTAACGAATATAAAAAAACATCCAGTCGAATCGAGAACCTCCTCCTTTTTTGAAGTCGGTTAGATACAATAAATATGAGCATAATAGAAGGAAGACGAATTAACAATATTTGAAATAAAGCTATTAATACCAGAATAAAACAATTTTTGTAAAATTAAAAAAATAATTTTGTAATTAATTTAAGTATCTATATATTAGGGTTGCCACCGGTGCATTCGTCATTTTTTCTGATATATCTGGTGAGTTCCATGGTATATCTTCGCAATCCAAGGCCCGATGGCAATAAAACTAAAATGGTACCCACATGAAAATATCCTTAATTTTTAAAATTGATTTATAAATAACGATTTTCGGAGGTAACAAACATACAAAAAAAACATTCGAATTGAGAATTTCCTCAAGTCGATTAAAAAATGGCCCAATATCTATTAGCACTTTATGATATGCATATGATGACGTATTCTGTAGTATATTCTAATATGGCGTATTGTCAATATTTATGTTTTGTATTGAAAAGTACTTTATTGCATCGAATTGAGGCAGTTTGCATTTATATTTTTAAAGTGATTCGGTATGAAGGTTAGAAATAAACAAAACACTGATGTTATTTTTTGGATATAGCAAAACATTGAAAACTATACTCGATGCGCGCTTAGCAACCAAGTTAATATAATCGGAAGGTTTGAAAACTGAAGAAAATAAATAACAGGTACCAAAAGTGTGACTACCTCCGATATTCACAAAAGTTCTTGATCATGCTAATTCAGTATCAAGATCGGGGTCGTGTACATTTTTTTTCTAAAAATGTCTGAAAATGTAAACCAACAAAAAGTTGTCAAAATATATCAGGACACGAGAGAGATCATTATTATTATTATATGCAGTTAATTGCATTAAGGTGTTAAATGCAACTGCGTATTTTAATCAAGATTTCATTGTGCAATTATATATTAATAACTTAATTAACTAATTAACTTGAAGGTAAAACAAAATTAGACTATGAGTACACAATTTTCAAGTAAATTTATGCTGAAGAAGTTGCCCTTCTTATAATAGTTTTTTGGGGTGTTTCATCCACTATACCTTCAAAATTCGCTCTATTTCAGAAAATTGCCCGATATATTCTTATTCGGGGGATTAAAATTGATCAATTTCTGCAGAGGTACTTCTGGGACCTCTCGAACAGACCTGCACCCCTATGTGGGGACTGTACTACTTACTTTTATGTAACATATATCTATTTATTATGTACATTATGCATACATTTTATCAATTACAGGTATTGAGAATTATTAAACAGCCATAATAGCGTATTACATAACGAGAGTTGTAAATAACATATGACGCAAGAATATAAAAACTTATGGTCTAATTTCATAACTGTCATTTAATTACCTGACCATTTATTAGACTTTATTATTGATGACATTTTTACCTCAGTCTTTATACTAATATAATAAGCAAAATTATGAATTTCTTAAACTTCTTAGACTTCTTATTGGTTCTTTATCCGAGAAAATGTTGTAATTGCTTACCTGTCATGAAATACACATAAGGAGTTAATACATACGCATAATATATAATGAAGTAAATAGTTTTTTCATTATTCATGTCAATTAAATCAACACTATATTTAAGAATATTCATTACTCTATTATCTTCGGAATATAAAAGTTCCTTCCAACTTTGCAGGTGGGAATTATTAATCCAAGAAGTATTTCAATATCCACTTTCAACTTTTGTTCGGCTTAAAACAACTTTTAGTCTGACTGAGAAATATTACTGAATCCTCATTTTTGCGGGTGACTGGCGTTACTATGGATGAATGCTCAGACGTATTTTTTTAGTCGATATTGGAAGCAAACTATATTTCATTTAGGACGAAAACGGCATAATTACTTTACGTACCATTTGGAATACGAACAGTATATATTTGTATTTCCACAATCCGTCTAATGAAGTTTCTATTTACTTCAAAACACCTTGTAGAAGTTTTCAAATAAATCTAATGCAAGTACATTTTACACGGATTTCTCCAAAACACAACTACACGACTGAAATATGTTTGAAAGAATCGGAATAAGTTCAGTGTCCATTCATCCAAACAGGATTTCATTTTAAAATTTATGTTATAATATACCTAACCATTTACATTTAGCACCAGGGCTAAAAGTAAATTAGTTTTAACACCAGTGCCTTAAAATGATAGTTAAAACAAGCAACATCATGTGTGAAAAATATACTTTTACTGACGCTTGTAAAAAATATATTGTAATTGTAGTTTCTATATCTACATGCATTTAATTAAGTAGGTATATTTTTCTTTTATATAAAATATCTTAATGGATTTCCATTTTCGCACCAGTGTTAAAAGTAAGTCACGTTATTTACTTTTAGCACCAGGGCTAAAAGTAAATTACTTTTAACAACAGTGCCTTAAAATGATAGTTAAAACAAGCACATCATGTGTAAAAAATATACTTTTACTAACGCTTGTATAAGAATATATTGTAAAATATATTGTAATAATAATAATGTTAACGTGAGACCTTATGATTGTAGAATATTGATATTTTTTTTTATTCTGAAAATTTTAAATCTTTTTGATGCCTGAGAAAGCAGGCATTTGTTTAACGCCCTGTATGTGCATTTGTTTTAACTTCATTGTAGAGTTAAATAGATGAGATGAAAGCCAATAAAATGTCCCTTAAGATGCTAAAAGCCCGATACAAATCTAAAGATTTTTGTAAGTTTTACAGCTTTAAACCTAAAAAAAAATTTGAGGGGTACATTATTATTTTATAATACGTGTATTAATAACCCAACGACAGGCAGACACTATTAGCCTTAACGGAATATAATTTTCTAAATGTATAGGGGTATGTTAAACCATAATTAATATCAAAGGGTGCGCGTTATACTAGGAACTAAACAAGTTTGCTTGTCATATATTATTTCGTTTACAGCGGTTTTCTACAATTATGCTAAACTGGAATATCATAGCTTTGCCTTTTAACAAACAAACCACTTTTCCCTGCGGCTAAAGGGACTGCCATTTTAATGAGGAACATGATATATCTTAAAAGTTGGATGTTGGAAGTACATAATAATATATAATTTCCATCAAACTTTCCGATAACGAATATTTACGATTACGATATTTAAGATTTTATTTGCCACATATATAATTTTTCATCAGATTCTAGACAGTCTCCAAGAGTGAGATTTAGTTGTCAATCTGTTGCCTTTATTTTCGTAATAACATTTAAGTAACTAATTTTATTAGAATGATTAATATTAATCTTAGCAAGCTGAAAGGTATAGTTTAATATCGCCTAGTCTGCCCAGTCTAGCCTCCTCTATTATTATAAACTTCGGCATCTGTTTGGCATACTTAAGACTAGCTTATTAATCTAAGTTTGTGTACCTTTTTCCATTCCTTCTCAATGGCTTGAGTCAGGTCCTCTAGAGTTTCAGGTACATTGTGTCTTGAAGCTACCAATAACTTTAAGTAAGACCAAATATTTATTAGATTTATATCAGGTGCTTTTGCAGGCCAATCCATCCTATGTGGCATTCTTCACGTGGTTTTCTTCCAAAATCTGGTTAACAATATAGGCCCGATGAGGTCGGGCACTGTCGTCGATTAACATAAATTCTTCTCCCTAATCATTCGCATATGGAACAACTATTGGAACCAAAACATTGTCCCTATAGCGGTGAGCGGTAAGCTGTGACAGGGTCGCGTATAATAAATAATTCTGTTCTACCATTCCAATTCACTCCAGCCGAAACAGTAATACCTCGTCCATCAAAAGCCTCATGAACTACCATATTTTTTTTGGACTATCTAGAATTACGTTCCCGCTACACTAAAATTCTACCATCAGAATAAATAAGGTTAAATCTGCTGTCATCGATCAGGAGACAGTTTTTACACTCCTCTCTCCAATACAAGCTATTGCGAAAATTTTATAGAAAACAACCCAGAACTCACCACGTGCTGGCTGCAAGTCGAGTTCCACCCACCTCTTCCATTTAATATCTGATAAATTAGGCATTCTTCAAAAAGTCTGATTTGCATTCAAATTTTAGTGACTGTTGGGAAGCAATGCGACCTCTTATAAAGCCATCCATAGCTTCTGGACCACAAACAGCTGATGATGCTTCTGTTACTAGTCTTATACAACGTTATACTGCTTGCGAATGGCATGGAAATTTAAAAATACTAATTTCGTCTGGTATATTTTTTATCATTTATTCTAACTGCTCGGATGAAAATTGTTTAATTATTGGCGGTTCTGTATCTGTATCTTGTCAGTTTATTAATTCAGTGTAATCAATTGCTTCGAAATTTATTGGAGTTATCTTGAATTTTCATATTCCGGATTCCTGGATTTCAATATGCGTCTTAAACCCAGTTTCCTGATATGCACGCGCGTGTCAACAAGCATACATATTAATATATGTGCGAAGTACCCATTAGCTTGTACGACTTTATGTATTAAATTCTTTAAAGGCAATGATAAGTATCTGGATCGTTGAATCATATTAAATAAATGAATCGAACCATATTTCCCATCTGGTTTTGTCTTCAATCATCTCAATCTCTCTCCAATCATCTCAAACCACAATGTAACATAAACCGTAAAGGATTTGTAGTTCCTACATACAACCTTATTGACTCTATTTACTGTAGTTAGCCATCTGGAATGCGCCATTTGCCAGGCTGCCTTCTTGAAAGACTTTCTGATACGGTTCCTTGTGATACTGCTAAACTAATATCATATATTTAGGTACTTTTGTTCGCTGCTTAGAATACTTAAGTCAAGTTGTGGAAGTTTTGTCGGAATCTTCTTAAACTTTGTGATTCAATCATTTCCCATTTGGGAGTAGTCCATATTAATTGTCGCGTCATTTATACTGTAAAGAAAATCAGCCTCCTATTGCCCGTTGAATAACCAACTAAAAACAAATATTTAATTATATTTTTACTAATGCAAAAACTGTAACATGAAATCCTCGTTTCGAACATCGTTAGATCTCTTATGCAATATGGACTACAGGGAAAAGAAAATGGAAATTTAAGCATTTTTCACACCCGTAGAGAAACTTAGATTCGCATACTGATGATTAAATAAAAAGCTATCTGAAGAGCTACATGGAAGTTATACACCATTTGCAACAAAATTAGGAATATTGTTTGTCGAATTTGGATATCCAAATTACGACGCCTGCCGCTCAGAAAAATACACTCCGGCATACAAAAGGCCTACTTAATGCCGAACAAAGTTCAATAAAAACCAGGACGTACGGAGAAAGCCGGTTTAAATTGATATAAATTTGCAAGGAATGTTTACAATTACTTTATTATCTTGGTTTATGTTTATCTACTCTGTCCAATCTGTGCCAGTAGACTTAAATCCACCTCAAGATGGGTAGCATCAAAATTATATTTCTGAATTATCTCGGTATATTATATTACGGTCCAATGTTATTATTGCAGAAGTAATAGAAACTACAAATGCGAATGATAAATTAGAGTATCACTTTTAAAGCTATATTGAAAAACTTTGCAGCATCGTGATTTATAAATACTAACCTACTTAATAAATTATACGAATATGAATTCTTCCATCATGTTGCTATTCATTGCCCAAATAAAAATATTTAGATTTTTACAGCTCTACCATATGGAATTTTTTATCGTTTACAAAAGTTACACGAACTTTGTAAGGTAACAGTATATTTGATAGTGATTCTTCATTAAATCACCTAATTTAGGGTAAGCAAATAAAGTGTAAATGTCACAAATAAAATATGTTTCTAAAACATGGGTAAAAACTACTGTTATAATATGTGTGAAAGATCGAAGGTAATGTATATTATATCTGCTAGATATGTTAACAATAATATATATTAAACATTATGTATATATTTATACAGGGTGAACAAACTCAAGTCGGCAATATTGCCAACTTCTTTATTATTGAAGCTACGAGGTCGGTCAAATTAATGAACTATTAATATTTTTCCGCTGAATAACGTGGTGCTAAAAGAAATAAGGAAAAAATTACTAGTCGATTATGGTATAAATGTAAACGGTGCCCCATTAAAAAAATACGTTTTTTGAAATATATCGGAAAAGCGATATATAATTATTGATTTTCTGTTAATCAGCGGAATAAATACTGCTAATACTACTAGTTTACTAATAAATTTACCTCTTAGCTTCAATAATAAAGAAGTTAGCAATACCGACTTGAGTTTGTTCACCCTGTATATATGATTTTTTAGCGCATGAATAAATTAATAATAATAAGCAATACATAATTCACGTGTTTCATGTTCATCCTTACATTTATAATAATTTACACCAAAAATTGCTTAGCCCGAAATCTTAGTAAAATGTTTCGTATAAGTAGTATTTTCTTTCAGATATAGAGAAGTTAATAAGATAGAAAAAAATTGAGTATGCCACCGAAAAAGTTTACCATTCTTTCTGAGGAAGAACCTACTACCTCTGTTACAACAATTATTACTAACTAGAATGTCTGCGCCTTTTGTCAGAAAGATGATGAACGTTGAATGATATGCCCAGGCAAATCAAAACGAAAGAAAGTCTGTGTTGGATATCGTACAACTGCAAAGGATTTGGAAGAGTTTGAGAAACTTCGATAGCTAGCCTTTAAAAGACGTTTAGATGACGGCGATGGTATAGCAAATACACTTTTAAGACGCCAGGCAAGTTGGCATAAGACTTGCAGAAATATGTATAATGATACCAAGCTGCAAAGGCTTAAGAAACAAATTAATTTAGGTGTCAAGAATGCGACAAAGAATGATACTCATTACTCATACAGTTCAAACAATGATAAAAACAGATACAAAAATCAACATAAAGGATTATAGATGTTTCTTCTGAAATTAAGAAGACCTCCCATCAGTTCTCTGTGAGGCAAACACATTTGCATTGGACATTCATGTTAAAGAAGTACCCACAATAACGCAAAACACTAAACTTCCCTCTTAGCCAAATTAAATGTAGGAGATATGGTCGCTTTAGAATTTAGAGGCTAAATACCACAGGAAATATCTAGTAAAACTATATAATAACGTAAGAGATATACAAAACAAAGCTGGTGTGGAATCAGAAGAAAGTACAACACAGTTTCATATTTGCATAGTTGTTATCCTTCATCAAGGAGTCTCAATCTGATTCTCATACAGCATCAATCTTTAAACTATCGGATCTCTGCAAAATAAATGAGAAGCATAACAGTTCTTTTTGTTTACTAGTTTACTTGGCAGTAAAATTACACTTAGTACATGTGTGCAGTCTGTCTAGATGTCCCAATTTCATACCAATAAATGAAACTCTTAAAGAGTTCGAGAACTCTGAGATATCCAACATTGAAAAGTTATCTTTAAGACAATAGCATTTTTTAGCATTATATGTTCAGACAATAGCATTATATGTTCAGACCTCGTCTTTACCTACAAAAAACATGCAAAAGAGGACACATAAAATTGACAATTACCTAAAATATCACTTAGAGTACCTTTTATAGTCGTATATCTGAGAATTTTCGGAATCACTTTGGCTTTCGATAAATTGCCTAAGATTTTGGAATGCGCTGTACCTATATCTATTTTTTTTTTTTGTTTTCAAATTTTTGTTTTATCGTTTGTTTTTGTAAACACTTAAAAGTTTGTTATTAAAAGTATTAAATAGACATTTTATGACTCAAGGTCACAACTGTCATTCTAGAAATTTTTTTGATTGGCACTATATCCCATTGTTTTTAGTACCTTCTGAACTGGCTGTCTACCAAATTTCATCTTAGTATCACAATCAGAACGATTCTTATGAATTATTGAACTTAGCAGGTCGACTATGTGTTTGAACAGGAAAAAAAATGTTTGAAGAGTTTATAATACTGAAAAAAATTACTTGGAAAATTTCAACAATTTTACCGTCACCGGGTGACTAATAAGATAAGACGAATATGGAAACATGAACATCATATGTAAGCCACAATGCCACTTTGTCACCGCCCTGGAAAAATACAGTGCCACTGGCTAGTTATTAACTATTCTGTCTGTAAAAATATTTGCTTAATTTAAGTACTTATACATATTAGCGAATATTAATCATAGGTTGAAACTTAAAACAGGTTCATGTTGCTGATGAATATTAATTAATAGTCGGTTACAATATCCAGCAGTCGTCACCACCAGTAATTAGCTGAAACAATTATATGAGCTTGTTCAATTAACTTTTAAGAGGTGTTACTTCTACATGAAAGGAGAATAATTAATGGTTACATATTTGTAGAAGTCATTTTGGGCACGGAAACAGCTATAACATCAGGTGTGAATTAATTTTATCACATTACGGAGACTTATACTAATAATAAATATAATTAAAATATAAGTAATAATTCGAACAATATAATATTGATATTCTAGTATTAAGCATCACTTTTTTAGACCAGTAATTATACAAATCTTGATCGCAATAAATGTTATCTGAGATATTTCTTCAGTAATTGTTAGCTGAGGGGTTGCACATCATAAAACTACGAAAGTCATAGTATGTATATATTATATGTATGTATATAGGTCGGATTATAGTGGTTCACCTCCATTACAGCACTTAGGCCTATTAGGCCTCTTGTACTTTCCTCCTTTTTAGTTCTTTTCTTCAAACCATCCAATTTATTACGGGTGATTTGGTGGCAAAGTCTTTTACAATTTAGTTACCGAGAGTTACATTTAGAGTTACCGAGATTTATCACTCTGCCCTCATTACTATTTATCGGGGACCACACGCCCGCGGCAGATGTTGAGTATTCCCAGGTCTCAGGTGGACTACCACAGCCCGTCCCCAAGCCTGCCTGGTTACCCATCCAAGAGCCAGCCAGCGTCCGCCTTGCTTAACTCGGAAGATCGAAATCTTACCGGCTAAGTCTCGCGGCTAGACGGTCCCCCAGTCATAGTATGTGAAGATATCAACGCACTATCTTCTTCTTTGTATCTTCTCCCAAAGAAATCTAGAGAAATTTATGAATGTGTCTACCAACATTCTATGGATTGGTGCAAATAAAAATCACGAGTGTTCACAAAGTCGGTTGCTCTTTGATTAGTGCTCCTGATAATTTATATTTGATGATATTAAAATTTCTTTAAAAATAAAGAACAAAATTTTAAAAAATCTTTTATAAATTAAAACTGTTATAAATTAAAGATTGGAAGTATCAACTTTATCCTCTAGCATTAAATGTGACTACTTGTTGTTGTTAAGATATGTTTTTTTCAGTAAAAAAATGTCAACCTTAGAGGCTCCTGATAGTTGGAGCAAAAATATTTTCTTAATCAATCGAGTTCAATGTACTTCCTACATCTTCTGGAGCGTAAAACATACCGTAATTATTATTGAGATTCTACAAAATCCATTGTTGTTTGCATTGTTGCTTTTGCCAAGCTTGTTGTTTGATGATTAATATTTCTCCGATTGTTTTGAATAGTGATATTATTTCCTGCAATTTTTTTACCAGTCTGCAACATATCCATCCCAGCGAAGATGTTGCTTTATGTACATTCCAAGATATTTCATAGATTGCAATATTAAATTTCTTTGTATTTATTGTTATGATCAATTTTCGGTATAATTTGGTAGTTGCGGCTTATAGGAGAAAGAGGGAAATGAGCAATAGTTTTTTTTATATTTATTTTCAATAGTTTAGAGCCCAGTAATTGATTAATTTCGGAAAATTAAATTTTAGATTTGGTATTCAAATTATTCCAGTTGTCCTCGTAATAATAAATTACTATCAAGTGTTTTTTTGGTCGGTATAAGATAGAAATAAAATTAGGGATTTCCCACTATATCGACGTTTCGCTTTATTTCAAAAGCTTCTTCAGGACTACAAAAAAATATTATTAAAATACGTCTATAAATAAATGATTTAAACTACATTTTAAGATCGTCTTTAAAAAGCTTACAATTTATTTTTTAAATACTATCTTAAAATGTAGATTAAATCGTTTATTTATATACATATTATGTTTTTTTTTGGTAGTCCTGAAGAAGCTTTTGAAATATAGCGAAACGTCGATGTAGTGGGAATTCCCTAATTTTATTTCTATCTTATACCGATGAAAAAAACAATTGATTAAATACAATTTGGGATACTATTTATATAAAATAAATTACTTTATAATCAGCAAAGCTAACTAGGTACATGACCATCAGTTTCCAACAAGAACAGGTTGTTAATATAAATATTGAACAATAGCAATCCCAGCATGCTACCCTGTGGAACACTATATTCTACTATATT
>CAXKVY010012581.1:0-26577 GCA_964058915.1 Tetropium fuscum | reverse complement strand
GTATCGCTTCCATTGTATTCGCCGCGCCAATTGTATTCATACTGATCGCGCGGAATTAGAAATCTTGTTTTTTTTTGTGAAGTACACGTTTTATTACAACGTTACGCTATGTTTTTTAGTATTATTTTTATATTTAAAATTTTAATCATGGTCCCTATTGCTGGCTACTTTAGACCTTTTTTTATCAGTTTAGGTGCTTTTAATCTGTTGAATGTTTTTATAGTTTTATTTTATTGGTAATTGCTGACTACTTTAGACCTTTTTGACAATACTTAATTGCTTTTTAGCTACCAATTTAGTTGTTTTTTTTAACTCTAGAATGTTTTCGTAGTCTATAAAACTATTTGTCAATAAATTTACATGTTTTGCTGCCAATTTTACTCTTATTTGTTAATTCTTGAAAATAATTCCGATGGCGTAAGTCATTTCACCAAACGAATATGAAATATTTTCAATTTCACGGCGTGATGTAACGTTTCATGACCTAACTAATAGTTTAATTAATTACTTCCCAAAATATGTTTGTCTTTTTATAGGTAACTGATTTCCAAAACTTCTATCAGCATGTGCTTTATTGAAAAAAATAACAAATAAATAGCAACTAAAATACCACTTATGTGCAGCAGGCTTCAAATATTTATAAATATTTAAAACCCTCTACGGAAAAGTATAAGAACATAGTTACGCCACTGCGTCATACTGACGACGGTTTGTGCTATTGAAAGTCATTGGGTTTTTTTAGATATGAGCTTTCAAAGTCTCTCTTCAAAGGTAAATTTCATACTTTGATAGTAGGTAGTTAATAGTTAATAACACTAGCCTTATCACAGCCTAATCCTAATTCTAACCTAAGAGTATGCTATAGAATGTTTCACATTTTATAATTTATCAATATTTTAATTGTCTGAAACACCTATAGATGAGATTCTACCAATGAATGAAGAAGATATTTCTCATGCAAGACTGTCACGACCCTACGGTTGTTATATCTAATTAGGTAATTATGTTATCCTACTGACTTTTTCCGTGATTTTTTACATTCACAGGTGGCTAATTTTCAGGTATGTTTATAAGTGAGCTCATGAACTATTACCCTTCAGGCAGGTAGGTAATAAGGTATAGTTACATTATTATAACATACAAATGCATTACTCTGCCTTACACTATGACTTAATTTAATTAATTTCAGTGACATTCAGCGCGAATCTGATTAATACACTTCTCATGACCTAATTTTAAAAGTTAATATATTCGAAAATTTCCGCTGGTTTGCATACATTCCTAGAAGTACACACAATGCATGCCGTAGCCGGAGGAAAAAATAACATTAAACACGACGCCTACAATATTACGGGAATGATTAGCGTTTATTTAAAGTAAATAGCACTTAATACTGTTGCTTGAATTAGCAAATGTTGCACTAACAATGGTGTACAAACCATTGCACACTATACATTGAATTTATTGAATTGCCATAGAGATATTCAGTATTATTCGACAATGTTGTTATTGTAACATTTTCTTGATTTTTTTAACTGAATTTGATGATCCGCCTAGTTAGAGAACGAGCAATGTCTAAGATGCACCCCCTGTAATCTGTAATTTGTTCGTAGTGCGGATCAAAGATCACTTGTGCTTCCTCTGCGAGGGAAATGTCTCCCTAGGCCATCGACTAGCTTAATGTTGTAAAAAAGGTGATGATGTTGCCTAGGGGCGTTTCCCTCAAATTGGCTATAGAAGGGCAACGTTCCTCCAATATGGATTATCTGGTCGATGACATGGCGGGACACTCACAAAGCAAGCTCGACCGTTTCATCTTCTTGTTCACATCCTCTGCAGATGTGTGTCACATTGTCTCATATTCTAGAGGTGCTTCCTTATCCGGCAGTATTGCCCTAGACATTGCCAGATAATTTCACGCCGTCTCTTCGCTGGGATATCTCAAGCGATTTCTGGCCAGCTGACAGCTATTTGTTTCATTCCACAACGTCTTAAATTTCTTATGGGTGTTTTCATTTACTATAACGGAGTTTCGCTGCAATTGGTAGTGTACTTGAAGGACCAGGCCCAAGGCTAGCTGCCTTCTTGGCCAGTTAATCAGCTTCTTTATTGCCGTTGCATTGTGAGTGACCTTTGACCCATCATAGGCACATGTTATTCATCTGACACGCTCTCACAAATGCTTGGTGACATTCCCATGTTGAACGTTAAGTTATTTTATAATTTTTCAGGGCCAGAAGTGATTGTTTACTATCTGTGCAGATTCTGATTGTCTTACCTATTATACCTGCGAGTTCTATTTGTACTACACTGGCACTTTTATCCATAGTCCAGTGGTATCGGAGTCGCAGATTTCTGGAATATATACCACAGCCTGCTCCGTCCTTCTTCTTTGATCAAAGGCAAGCCGAGGCGGAATACCATCTGCATATGCCTGTAAAATGGGTATCATTTTGGCAGCCTCAGTCCACAAGCGGGGTCTAGTTTGGCCACAGCTCGCGTTTGGTAGTATGCCAATGGATTTGAGGCGAGTCATGGTAGTCAAAACCTTTTTCTAGATGTATATCTAGCGGTGGAAGACACAGCATTACCTCCATTGCTCTCGTTGGCATTATTCGCGCATATTTCCGGTTATGCTCAGACAGACAACTTCTTGTACCTGACATATCTTGAGGTTTGCTGTTATTTGTTGACTCTTGGGCTACAGCTCCATAGGCCATCGTTAGTTTTAGGATAGCAGTGTATATCCACATGACCACCCTGGGTTTCATTCTCCAGGTTTTCCCTATTATTCTGCGGCACTGCTCATACGATGTGTAGGCCGTATTTATCCTTCTTTCAAGGTGAAGACTCCAGTTTAGTTTATCATCGAAGGTTACACCCGATTATTTCACCTATGGTGCAAAATTTAATGCTGTGTTTAGGAGAACGGGTGGCCTTAGTTTTCTTTTCCTTGTGAATAGTACCATTTCCGTCTTCCTGGGGTATATAAGGATATAATAAGGCATGCTCATCACACTTATTGTCGATTATTCTGCATTCTCTGACAGAGGGCTCTGATTAGGGCCATCTGCATTCTCTGGCAGAGGGCTCCTTCGAATTTTCCATTAAGCAGTATCGTTAGGTCACCTGCGTATGCAATGGTGTAGAATCCTACCATGTTGAGGTGGTTCAGGGACTGTTAAGAACCAGATTCCAGATAGCAGTGGTGATACACCCTCAAGATGCACCATCTATAACACTCGCGAACAACTACCTAAAAAAAGTTATTCTTATATAAAGCGATCTGGTGGATCTGATTTCAGAGTTCGACAGACAATTTGTTAAAAATGCAGCAACAAATACTCGATCGAGAATTTTTGTTTTGTTTTAAAAGATAGATGTATATAGTAAGCGACAAAGTGTAGCCAAAGAATCAAAGAAACTTATTTATTTTGGTGACTTTTTTTGATAACTTACTTAGTTTCTAGAAAACGGCTCTTCAATACCCGCCCCGTCGCGTCGTGTTGCGGTATGTGAATAAATTTTGTAATGAGGAAAGACAGTAATGCGAAGTTCTACAACGCTGTTTTACAGGAAATAACTGATATTTCAACTGAACTGACGTGTCTTCCGCAAAGCTAAAAGAAATTATTGAAACCGTATTTGATATTGACATGATGGCACTGGTTCAACACCATTAATGATTTATTTTAAACTGATTTTAAATTTAAAACTTGAAAATTCACATTTTATTGCGTGAGTCGGAAATCGTTACGATTTTTAAAACAGCTTAAAGGTTTTGGAAAGAAATAGAAGAGCAAAGAATAATCCACCTATAAATTATGAAGTTCAAGATGAGTTTAATATCCCGGATTGGAAAAAGTTTATTGCAAACCCTAACAATAAGAAAAAGCTGCTGGCAGTAGAAAACCGACAAACAATTATGAGCTCCAAATTTGATTCTAATGTGGCAACGGAATTAGAATTTACAGAACATGAGGAAGCTGATACAATAATGTTTTTTATTATTAATCATTTTAAAAACAGATATAACCGATTTTTAATCTATGCTACAGATACAGACATATACTGACATGGAAACATGGATGCAAAATAATAAGAAGTTTGTACCATGTTATATGATAATTCAATCTCTAGACACTACCTATCAGAAGAATGCTAAAAACTTAGGTGGGATTTTATTAGCAGTATGTTGCTCAAGTGGGTGCGATTCGGTGAGGTTCCCATTCCGTAGGGGCAAAAGAAAAGCTCTAAATTTGCAATTTTTAATGAAGCATGTTTAGACCTGATTCACTTTGAATCTGTAAGTATTAATGAGTACCAAATATCGGAAACTCTATGGACAAGTTGTAGAGTATTTTTAAAAACTTGTATGGCCGGCCCAATTTTATAGCAAATATGGACTATATGGACGATTCGAAATGAAATAACATCGATTGAATAACCCATGCGATGATAAAAATATCGAAATATAAAGTTAAAATACTCCATTTTAGTGTTTGAAAATATAAAAAATTACTCGCCAAGGACATACTTGGCGTTTATTTCTCATAAGACTGTCTGCTTACATAATAATATGTCGCATTGTATTTTTTCCGTTAGCACTAAATTCATTGAAGGCCACTCTTGACATCGCATTGAGAATTCAAGCATTGAGAAATTGAGAAAGGGGATTTTGACAAAATTTACAATGCATTTGTGGCGCCTTAACCTCAAAATTCTATGATGTATACCTACCTATATGCTTATAATATATCTATATGCCTATGATGTATACTGGAATCTGGAATCTGGAATATGTCCGGAGTGCGGATCGAGATCCGCTGCACTTAGGCCCCATTGGGCCCCTTGTGCTTCCTCCGTGAGGGAAATGTCTCCCTAGGTCATCGACCAGCCCAATGTTGTACAAAAGGTGATGATGTTGCCCAGGGGCATTTCCCTCAAATTGGCCATAGAAGGCCAACGTTCCCCCAATATGGATTCTCTGGTCGATGACACTGCAGGACATTCGCAAAGTACATGCTCGATCGTTTCATCTTCTTGTTCACATCCTCTGCAGATGGATGTGTCACTTTGTCTCATGTTATAGAGGTGTTTCCTTACCCGGCAGTGTCCGGTTAGGATTCCTGTAACAAATCGCAGTTTACCCCTGGACATTGCCAGATAGTTCCTCGCCGTCTCTTCGCTGGGATATCTCAAGAGATTTCTGGCCAGCTGACAGCTGCTTGTTTCATCCCATAACGTCTTAAATTTTATGTGGGTGTTTTCCTTTATTAATTGAAGTTTCGCTGCAACTGGTAGCGTACTTGAAGGACCAGGCCCAAGGATACTCAGGTTGGCTGCCTTCTTGGCCAGTTTGTCAGCTTCTATATTGCCGTTGCATTGTGAGTGTCCTTTGACCCAGCACAGGCAGATGTTATTCATCTGACATGCTCTCACAAGTGCTTGGTGACATTCCCATGTTGATCCTTTAGTTATTTTATAATTTTTCAGGGCCAGTAGTGATTGTCTACTATCTGTGCAGATTCTTATTGTCTTGCCCGTTATTTCTCTGCGAGCAATCTCTTGTGCGGCTATGGTTATACCAGCGAGTTCTGTTTGTACTACACTGGCATTTTTATCCATAGTCCAGCTGCATCGGAGTCGCAGATTCCACATGGAATATATACCACAGCCTGCTCCATCCTTTTTCTTTGATCCGTCCGTGAAGACATAGTTTACACCTTCAACGCCGGCCTCGTCTTCACCAGTAGTGTGTATGGTGTAAGGTTTATCAAAGACAAGCCGAGGCGGAATACCATCTGCACATGCCTGTAAAAGGGGTATCTTTCTGACAGCCTCAGTCCACAGGCGGCTTCTGGTTTGGCCACAGCTTGCATTTGGTAGTATGCCAACAGATTTAAGGCGAGTCATGGTAGTCAGAGCCACTTCTTCTAGATGTAGGTCTAGTGGTGGGAGACACAGCATTATCTCCATTGCTCTCGTTGGTGTTGTTCGCATGGCTCCGGTTATGCTCAGACAGGCAACTCTTTGTACCTGGCCTAGCTTGAGTTTTGCTGTTATTTGTTGACTCTTGGGCCACCAGACAACAGCTCCATAGGCCAACATTGGTCTTATGATAGCAGTGTAAATCCACAGGACCACCCTGGGTTTCATTCCCATGATGTATACTATATAAAAATACATATTTTTTCCCTAGGAATTAATAGGTTTTCGAATTGTCTACCAAAGGAAAATCGATAAGTTGCATTTGACTTAAGCCCTCATAATATAATCTTTGTACAAGTGAGAAAATCTCAAACAACAAATCCATATGATACAGAACAAGATTTGTGGTCTATATTATAATTATAGGTACAACAAAAACTTACATTTCTTGCGCGAATGCAGGCGAAGTGTTGGACTGTTCTAAATATGGGAATTTGCATTCTTGTCTGAAAAGTATTATCTTAATTATAATTATCTTTAATATTTATGGTGATTATTATGGTACTATTCCAATTAGAAAAATTAATATTGTTTTACTATATGAAGATTTTCTTTGCAACCTGGGGTGTAGCGGTATTTGAAGATATATATATTTTTTTTTTTTTGTATACAAACACCAATGGCATTTACTATAATTACAATCTGATCTGAACTTAGATCAATGAGTAATATTTTTCTAACCTAATTTACTACTGCTACAAAACTTATATCTAAGGACTTACTCACTAGTATTCCTTATATTTTTCTAATACTTAATTACACTAATATTAATGTGTACACAGGCACTGTTCTCTGCTTTTGCACTAACACAAAATTATACTAGCTCGAAGGGTTTGATCCTCCTGGGCCTTCGAATCTGGTTTGTATTGTCGAGGAGCTGGATGACTTCGACATTGACGTGACGATGAAGTCGCTGTTCGTGACTTTTGGCGAATTCGCTGATGGTCTGGATAACGGTGTCCATTCCCATGTCCATATGGAGGTCACTATTTCTGCAATACCAAGGGGTATTAACGATGCTCCTTAACACTTTGTTTTGGAATCGCTGGATTATATCTAGATTGCTCTTACTGGCACAACCCCACAGCTGGATGCCATATGTCCATACGGGCTTGAGAATTTGTTTGTACAAAAGTACTTTGTTATAAAGGGTCCGCCAATAAGCGCGCTCGATCTTTAAAATGAAATAAAGCAAGTTGTGTGAGAGGTATAAATGAAATTTATTTTTTGTTTGAAAGAGTATTCGAGGGCATTATGTATGGAAAATAATATCGGTCAAATGTCCACCTCGGCTTCGCTGGGTGGCGCGCATACGAGAAGTCCAATTTTCAATGACTCTGGCGCACAAATCGGGCTGTATTTCATCGATGGCGTGGCGTATGTTGACTTTGAGGGCATCAGTGTTTTGTGGTTGGTTTGCGTAGACCTGTGATTTAAGAAAACCCCACAAGAAATAGTCTAGTGGGGTTAAATCGCACGATCTCGGTGGCCAGTTGATGTCGCCTCCGCGCGAGATAACCATTCCTCCGAAGCGCTCGTGCAGAAGATCCATTGTGGCGCGCGCTGTGTGGCTCGTAGCGCCGTCCTGCTGAAACCACATATCCTCGACATCCATATTGTCGATTTCATGCCAGAAAAAGTTCGTTATCATGGATCTGTATCGTTCGCCGTTTACCGTGATGGACACACCATCGTCGTTCTCGAAGAAATACGGCCCGATGATGCCTCCGGCCCAAAATCCACACCAAACAGTTACCTTTGCTGGGTGCATTGCGACCTGGTGGACCTCCTGTGGATTGTTCTCGGCCCAATAACGGCAATTCTGCTTGTTGACATTCCCATTTAACCAAAAATGTGCCTCATCGCTGAAGATGATTTTGCGACCAAAATCGGGGTCGACTTCCAACTGCTCTAAAGCCCAATCAGCGAAGATACGGCGCTGTCTATGGTCGTTTATTTTGAGCTCTTGTGTCAGCTGGATCTTGTACGGATGCATGCCCAAATCCAGATGCAAGATTCGGCGAAGTGATGTTTCCGAAAGGCGGAGTTCCTGTGCGCGACGTGAAATTGACTGTCGCGGATTTTCACGCACACTATCGCGCACAGCGGCGACATTCTGGGCAGATCGGACGTTTCGACGACGCGTCGGTGTTGGCTGATTGTTCACCGAACCGGTTGCCTCGAATTTGTTAATCAAACGACGGATAGTCGACTCAGCAGGACGATCAATTGCACCGTAAAATTGGCGGAGCGCGCGGAACGTTGCTCGAACCGATGAATGATTTTCGTAATAAGTTTTAACGATTTGCACATGTTGCTCGCGGCTGAATTGGTTCATGGTGATTTGTGAAGATACACTGAATAATAACAACTACGTCTGCCAACTCTACCACAAACAACATGGCCGCCATGAGCTGTCAAAGATCGAGCGTCCCTATTGGCGGACCCTTTATATTGACAGTGTGGAATTTCGTCCAAGTAGCCAATACATTTTTTAAAATCTTATATCTAATTCTTCCTTATTCTTCAAATATTTTGCTGTATCGGCATATGGTACTTGGATATTGTTTATGCTAACAGGGATAGTCGGTCTCTCTTGTTAGTGAAATTAACATGGGCAGATTTACTCTCATTTAGTTTAATTCTCCATTGCTTAGTCCAGGTGTTGATTTTGTCAACTGATTTTTGCAGATTTATTGCCGCTTCTTGGTGATCCTTTCCCACAGCCATTATAGCAGTGTCATCAGCAAAGGTGGCTATCGTGTCATATTCTAATTCAGGAATATCACTGGTGTATAGTAGATAAAGGACTGGCCCTAATACACTCCCTTGTGGTACTCCCGCCTTGATTTCTTTAAGTTCAGAATAAGCGTCTTCCTGCTTAATTCTAAAAGTTCTATCTGAAATATAAGACTTCATTAATTGTGAGAACTGATTAGGCAGGAGCTTGCTTAATTTATACTGCAGTCCCTCATGCCATACTTTATCAAAAGCCTGTGCTACATCAAGAAAGACGGTAGAACAAACTTTTCTTTCCTCCAGCGACTTTTCAATTACATCTGTGATCCTATGGACCTGATCTATAGTTGAATGACTCTCTCTGAATCCAAACTGATGGTCTGGAATTATGTGTTTGTCTTCAATGATTGGTTTTAATCTTTTAAGAAATATTCTTTCGAACAGTTTTGATATTACAGGGAGCAAGGAGATTGGCCTGTAGGACGAAGCTTCATTTGGTGGTTTTCCGGGTTTCAGGATCATTATCATTTCTGCTACTTTCCATGTCTTCGGTACATATTTTAATCTTTTAATTGAAGATATATAAGAAGATAATTGTGGACACCGGATGTCTATGGACACCACACCGTGTCATAAATAATGCCGATATGAGTTGAACATAACATAACGTCATATAAATGGGATGATAACTAGATCTTTACGGCACGACTGAAGTTTGTAAACTGAGCTGTATCTGAACACTCGTCTTTTATTATCTGATTTTTATCTTCAATCGTGCAATAACTTCAAAAATAAACGAAAATCTTTAAAATTGATCTCAAACTGACAATAATTCCAACTGACAATTAACTTTTCTTAAAGATCTCGATACCACGTACCGCGTTACTTACCCCACAGTATAAGATAACCGCGCTTATTATGTGTTCAAATATGCCAATGTGTTACGATTGCTAAAAAACGTTTAGATTTAATTTAGATACGATATGATTCCAATCGCAGTAATTTGATATCGAGATTTGCCAATAGAGATCGTATCAGGCAAGGCTACCTTGATAGCATACATTTTTAATTAAACGTGCATATAAGGTGGTCCCCCTTCATTCCACTTTCGAAACACACTTCGTACCATTAGCTCAACTTAAAAGTTAAATATACCGTTTAGGAGAGATAATGGAACATTAGGTATGCCTAATATTATATTTCTGAAAGGCAGTGATTATAATAACAAAGGAATAAGGTTCATTTATTTTGACATTTGGTATGGAGCAACGGTCGTGAATTTATTCGGTTGACTGAAGTTAAGACGTTGAAGTGCATCCGCCCACAAATCAACCCTGTGGCATACATAAACATTGTGCTTTAAATATTTATGTGAGTTCACTCTTACATCCGGTAATTTTGTAGGCACTTACTACTCGAATTTAATACTGTAAATCTGAGACATTTGTGGCATCACCCTACATTTTAATAAAAATAATTAGTACAATTATCTAGATATTACCTTAAATAATTTAATCTACAAATAAATTAATTAGGGTTATGACCGGTTCATTCTCCATTTAGTAGACGGATAAAACTAAAATTCTGTCTACAGATTACCGGTTGAAAATTCGGTAATGAAACTAATTGTCGTAAATAAGTAAGTAAATGACATCATTTTAACTCAGTCCCTAAAACAATCCACAACGGCACACAATTTTGGTATTTTATTACTATTCCTACTCCTAGACCTACGTCATTCCGAAATGATCAATAACAATCAACTTAAGCTACAAATTAAAATTGTCAGTTCAGTCAGTCTCAGTCAAAAGCCATTGTCCACGATATTACTGAAAATTCCCTAAATCTAGGGAAAATGTTCACAATCTGGCAATATCGCATTTGGGGGTGCCAGATACAACCCCCCCCCCCAAGGGCGAAATCTCAATTCTCTAGGACTTCAAATAACCTAGATTCACCCCTGGCCACATTTAGAATAGTTGCGGTATATGAACATGTGGACTACCCCCTGTAGAACCCTTCGAGACGCCCTGTATACAAATTAGAAAGTGATGGAATAACTTAGAATAATCTAGAATCTAAAAGTTCAAGTAATAAGTAATTAAAGTATTGAGTTAGGGATTTATCATTGTAAACAGTTGTGATTTGTTGTGTTTGGAAGTTAATAAAGTGTAATTGGATTCTGGCGTTGAATGAAGGACTCGTATTCAAACGACTCTGGACAGTACCACTTATTTTACGAACCCAGTGGCGTAACATTTGTTTTCGTCTCACTTGAAGTTCTCGGTAGAACGCTCAAAGATCTCAATAATAATAACAGACTTTTCGTTGGTGCTCTACTGCTGATATACGGTGTTTTCAGATAGACATTGCCGATCATACACGATCATTCCACGTGCTACATATGCGGACAAAATTAACGCATGTTTGAAGGAATCATACCTATGGCGAAGTGTGAGTAAATTGTACCTTACCATAAATATGCTTGTTCAAATTCAAAATAATCCATTGAAATTGGCATTCAGCGAACAATTGCTCAACGTTGGCAGCGCAAAAACTCAATTGCATGAAAATTCACAATGCATCCGTCTCCCAGACAATTTTTGCAACACGGAGGCTACCAAGGCTGTAGATACTTTGATTGAAAGTATATTTTCAGATTTACAAACTATTTACACTAATCCTGCGTGGCTACGTGAGTGAGCTATTTTGGCGGCAAAAAATATAGCTGCAATTAGCAATTAATTTTAAAACCTAACAGGCGTTGTCTGGCAATGAAATATCATTCAAATCAATCGACACTGTTGCCGATTCTGAGGAAGTTGTCAACTATCCTGTTGAATTCTTGACTTCACTGAATTTACCTGGAATGCCACCGCATAACTTGCGATTGAAGAAAGATCCAGCAATCATTTTGCTTCGAAATTTGATTGCACCAAAGTTATGCAATGATACGCGATTGGTCATATAAAAATTATGAGCAATTCAAGGTGAAGTTGTTCTTCTACCACGGATCCCAATGATCCTTGCAAACTCGCCCATTACATTTAAACGTTTGCAATTTCCAATTCGCTCCACATTCGCAATGGCTATTAATAAGTCACAAGGCAATTGTGAGTTGGATCATAATTTCAATTTGTGAGTTCGATCTACACTGCTGGCCAATAGGTTGGAATAATTCAAATTTTTAGGGTAAGTTTCGATACATATATCTTCTGAACGATATGGAATATCAAAATACGGATTTCAGGACGTTTTTGGAAATTTCATCGACAAAAACTGGTCTGAATATCAATTTTCCATTATGCTCAAAAAAGGAATATACGGGGGTGTAAACTAAACCCCTAAAAAAATCAAAATTTCATTCTTACCGAGAATTTAGGAAAACCAAAATCGAGTTAAATTTTTTATACCGGGGTAATCTATGGACCAATTCGAAAAAACAAATTTGGCCGATTTTTGATATCTCGCTTATTTTTGAATATACGGCGTTTTTATTGAAATTAGGACAATTTTTTGGAAATGTATCTCTTACTTTTTAAAAACAAAGTAAGTAATGGATTTTTTTCTTATTTTCAAGTAAGCTTACATGCCTCTAGCTGCCTCAGTAGCTAGAATTGACATTTCTTATACAGGGTGCCTGCGAAAACATTTAATAAGCATGTGTCACGAAAAATCTGTATATTTAAATAAACTGTGTGCAGAACCCTGTGTGATTAAAATGAACGATAATTTTAAAATTTTAAAACTGTGAAGGGAAACCTTAGAAAAATATCTCGAAACGGTTTTTTATTTTTCTTGATCGGATGAGTATTATCATAATTTACAGTTTCGTTGTAATTACACGGTAAATCCCTATATAAAACATTTAAAAAACTTGCGGTAGTAACGATTAGCTGGTGATTATGATAATACTCATCCGATCAAGAAAAATAAAAAACCGTTTCGAGATATTTTTCTAAGGTTTCCCTTCACAGTTTTAAAATTTTAAAATTATCGTTCATTTTAATCATACAGGGTTCTGCACACAGTTTATTTAAATATACAGATTTTTCGTGACACATGCTTATTAAATGTTTTCGCAGGCACCCTGTATAAGAAATGTCAATTCTAGCTACTGAGGCAGCTAGAGGCATGTAAGCTTACTTGAAAATAAGAAAAAAATCCATTACTTACTTTGTTTTTAAAAAGTAAGAGATACATTTCCAAAAAATTGTCCTAATTTCAATAAAAACGCCGTATATTCAAAAATAAGCGAGATATCAAAAATCGGCCAAATTTGTTTTTTCGAATTGGTCCATAGATTACCCCGGTATAAAAAATTTAACTCGATTTTGGTTTTCCTAAATTCTCGGTAAGAATGAAATTTTGATTTTTTTAGGGGTTTAGTTTACACCCCCGTATATTCCTTTTTTGAGCATAATGGAAAATTGATATTCAGACCAGTTTTTGTCGATGAAATTTCCAAAAACGTCCTGAAATCCGTATTTTGATATTCCATATCGTTCAGAAGATATATGTATCGAAACTTACCCTAAAAATTTGAATTATTCCAACCTATTGGCCAGCAGTGTAGAAAATCCGTGCGTTTCGCATGCTCAAATATATGTTACGTATTCGAGGGTTGGCAAATCATCAAGTTCGTCCATTTATACCCCTCAGGGATTAACTATAAATATTGTTCATCAAATCGCATTAAGATGAAAAAAAAACAAATTTTATTCCTGTTAATAATGATTAAAAATATATTTAAATATTTATATCTCCTACTAGTCTGTTATTTTGAAACAACCACCCTATTTTAAGATACACTAGATGAAAAATAATGCTCTTGGGGGTTATGAATATCTATAACGCCCTTTGGCTTTATAAATTTATAACTATGGAAATAAATCAATTCTAAAACAGAGATTACAAATAACCTTTATTACCGTCGATAAAAATTAAATGCGTTGCTATGCAATGCGTTTAAAAACAATTTTGATTTTGACTCTGTTTGAAATCAAATTTTTCTGAATATACCAAATAAATGTCAAATTAATAAATCGTAAGTGCATGTCAAAAAAAATCGAACTAAGTAACAGACTAATTGGTCATTAAACGTTGAAGCCACCACATTATAGGATAATGACGCCCTCAGTCGACGTACATTCGAAGTACATACGAAGTACCGACCTCGGTGCGTTATTATCCATAACATACTCTAATAACACCCTGATATCTTAATAACTATATCTTTTGTGAATTTTGTACAAAAATTCCTGTCATGAAAAGTAAGATGAGTATTTTTCCTATTATTTAAGGCAGTTTTAAATTTGTACTCAACACATTCAAGTTTATAGTATACAGATAGACTCACACGCAAATGATAGGTCGAGTTGTGATAAGTACCCGTATGCGTGGTGGGGTCAGGTATTTTAAAAATATTTTTTCTACATTTACAAAACGTCCAAACAGATTATAATTTTTTAAATTTTTTTATAATTTTTGGATTTACAACGTTTAAACAGGACAACGTCTGTCGGGTGCTCTAGTTTCAGTATATACTACAAAACATGACTTTAAAGGAGCGCCCCCTACAAAACGACACGGAGGGATTTTGTATGGTCTTGTTATGGCCATATTCTTGTTCTTCATGTTCTATAATATAATAAAAATACCTCTTTCTGCATAGTATATCGCAATGATTTACTATTGCGACTCTTTAACTATTATTTAATTATGTATTTAATTTCAATAAATGTTCTTTTCGAACATCATTTGTACACAATTTTGGCTAGTTTAATGTAAATAGTTGAAATTACATTGGAAGATAAGTCGGAAGTGGCCAACTTATAATATAATGATTCATATCAAAAATATAATTTACGCTCAACATTTTCAGGTTCTTTGAGTTTTTTTTAATCAAAATTTGTCTTTTCTTGTATCATTATATTATATGGGTAACGCATCCAGAGATTTTCGGTGATTATGGTGATTTTTTGCCTCGGACACACCAAAGAATGTAGTCATATCTGTCACTCATGTAAGGGTGCCATGATGAGTTCAAAAATATTACTGTCACCCACATATACGAGCCCCTTTCCCATTTCAGTTGGCCCACCTAGGGATTAGTCAGAAATTTCATATTATGGAGCAAAAGTAGAAGAAGAAATATACGACATGAACTTCCAAATTTATTTATTCTTTTGACAACTTCTTTTAACCACAAAAATACATCTTAGGTGCCTGAGACTGATAACTAACACAAAATGAGAATAAAAAGAAATAAATGTGAACAAATACGTTAAATTAACAAAACAAAAATTTTATAATTTACCACTGGGTAACATCACCTTTATTTTTTATTACAGCCGAAATTCGTTGGGGCATAGTATTAACCAAGCCTTGGTATAATTCTGGTGTAAAAGAATCCTATATTTCCTGAAGCCTTTGCTTCAGTTCAGGGATTGTTCGAGCAGGGTATTTCCGTAGCACCTTTTTCATCTCGTGCCACAAAGTTTCAATGGGTGATAGATCCGGACTACTAGAAACCCATTCCAAAAGTGGTATACCATAGTCCTCCATCCATTTTAAACTTAGTTTTGAGGTGTGGCATGCTGCGCCGTCCTGCTGAAACATAAATTCTTGGCCTGATGTCAAACACTCTTCCTTGGCCGGTAAAAGTGATTTTTCTAAAGTGGCCAAATATTTGTTTGTATCCACGTTTCCGACAATAAAATGGAGTTTTCCTACTCCTTTTGATGACATGCTTCCTCACACCATGACGGATGCAGGAAATTTTACTTTTCTTTTAAGACAGTCAGCATGGAATGCTTCATTTTTTTTTGCGAATAACTGTACTTCGACTATCTCAAACACAAACCTCGAATCGGGCCTCATCGCTCCATTGTATTGCACGCCATTGCTGAGATGTCCAATCCTTATGTTCTTTTGCCCATCTTACCCTATTTTTCTTCTGCCGTGGTGTTAAAAGTGGCTTTTCTTTGGCCTAATGCAAAATTGTCACTTTTAATTTTTCTAGATCATTTTTTTTATTAAAAAACTTACCTTGTAAGTCCCAAATCCTAATTTGTGAGCCTCTCTGTGAGTTGTTGATCTTGAAATACGTCTTCCAACGGTATCACTCCGCAGAACACTTAACTCGAGGTAATTGGCACGTCTGTTTTTCTGGATAATTCTTCTAACGCTCTTCTATCACAATCTGTAATCTTGCTTTTTTTACATATCGGGGCTTTGCAGCGACTGAACTCGTCATTTTATATCTTCTAACTATATTTCTTACACTATACCGCGATAATTCTAATAAATTTGCAATTTCCGAGTTTGACTTCCCACACTTGAAAAATTTAATAATAAGTGAACGAATTTTGTCATTCATAACCTTTCCTCTGCCCATTTTTAAAGAACACAACTACTTTGAAGCTGTATCAAATGAATTCTGACAGCTATGAGTATTAGCAATAATTGTTTAATTGTTGTGGCGTCTGTTTTCCACGGCCACCTTCGAATTGTAGGCTTACTTTGTAATGAATAAAAAAACGGGTTGATCGTACTTGCAACATTTTGCTTCTTTGTTACACATTTGAGTGAAGACCAATAAAGTTGGGTGTTTTCTACCGCATAAGATTAAATATGCCCTATTAATTACTTTGAGACCTAAACACAGCTTGTAGTATTTATTATGTTTTGATGCTGACCAAAAAACTAAGATTTTAATGGGTGGGCCAACTGATATGGGAAGGGGCTCGTAGGTGCCACGGCACAAAACGTGTTAGGAATAACTTATATAGCACAATGTTCGCTGCTTGATCTACTATTTGGGTCTCCGCATTTTTGCAGGCATGTGGTGATTTTGTGACTTTCTAACTATCAACTCTTGTTTTTTTTGTATTAATAACTTTATTTAATGGTCACTAAGGTAATACCAAGTTTATTAGAATATTGTTGCTATACATATAGGTTCTAAGTGAGTGGATTACGTAGGTAAGTATTCATAGTGATTAGGTAATCCAATAGTAATCTAAGAGTATATTACTAGTGGTTCTTAGATTACTCTTAGTGGTTTACGGAAGAAGTGAATAGATTACTAAGTACTGGACACATTAACAAATCAAAATTAAGACAATAAATTTGCAGGATTACAATCCCGACCTGAACTTTCCCGAACTAATATTTTTCTAAACCGTCCAAATATCCCCAGAAAGCGACTCTTTAACTACAAAAAATACTTTAAAGAGAAAAGCAAAATTAAATATGCCTGATGCGATGATCAATTTATCTATAAGTAAAAAAGCAAGAATCGTTACTGACCTAGTCCTTATGCGTAAAATGCCTGCAAGTAGGAAACAGCTCTAGGTCGAGCTTCCCGAAAATGAAACTTCAGCAGATTTAATTGACGAAGGTCTTTAGTCTTTTACATTTACATTCCATAAATACATAGTTTTGTTAAACATATTGCTGTTTTATTTCCGTGGTGAAACTGTTTATCAATTGTTTATACTATTTGTCTGAAGTAATAAAACATAAAACATCTTACATAAAACAAGGTAAAACATTATATGCTACTTTACCAGTATATTATCAAAAAAAAAGTATGATAACATTCTTCCTTTTTGATACAAGAAGTATGATAACATGCCAGTCATTTTATATCCCAAATTCCGTTTATATATCTTTTAAAATGACAAAACGGCACTGAAAAATTCAAAAAGTTATTTTTCTCAAAACTTACTTTTTTCACATATACTGTTTTGCCTTTGCAGGCAACTGCACTGCAGAAATAAAAGTCCTCGTATTGGCGATATTGCAATTTAAATATGTTCAAATTTTTCAATACAAAGTTCCCTCACTCTATTCACGTTACATCCAGCTTTCTCTTATATTAATAAATACAATAATAATAATATCTCTATCCCTCATTCTAACCGCAATGGTTAGCGCAGAAATTAGAAACTTCTGCGGGAGAGGGGACGGCACATTAGTATTTCGCGAGCCGCATGTACGACTAACACTATATCAGTTAGTTCTAAACTTGACCATGTAACTTTTATTTTTTTATCAGTTTAGTTTCATATTTTTTAATAATGCATGTTCCACATTCATGATATTTTATTCATCCGATATTATGTTTATCTTATTTTAATTTGTATAGATAAATATATAGAGGTAATAAATAAATATTATGTTGTCTTTATTATTCTATATTATGCATATAGTTTATTAATGCTTATATGTATTTTAATGGTGACTATACAGAGAACAAAAGGCGATGTTAATAAATTTGATATGTGGTGTAGAATATTTTTGTAGCTGCATTTATTTATATGTCAACTCTCCAGCGCTATCTAATTGTTTGAAAAATATACTATAAATGATCAGTAACTTATTTTGATATGTTAATGATAAAAATGTTCGGAGTATTACATAGACAGTTATGAACCAACTTAAAAAACTAATTTTAATGGTTATCATTTGATATACATGAATGCGAATATAAAATACCGTACTGACCGCTAATGTTAAAAATATTGCAATGACTGCACAGTGAACAAGAGAAAGGGTTATGGATGCCGACAACTATTATAGATATAGTCACCATGAACCGAAATCCTTACAAGGAAAATACGAGGGGCAAGTAAAAATTAAGGCTCCCACATTTTTTTCAGGTGTAAGACATTTTTTATTGCAATAAATAAGTATACCATCTGAAAGTTTGTACTTTAAACTATTTCACTACATAGGCGCCAGATTTTCTGACGAGTTATCCACTTCTGAAAACCCGTTTCGAGGAACTCCGCCGCTAGGCCGCCGATGAACTTGGTGACCGCTTCCTTCACCTCTTCATCTGTACTGAAGCGTTGTCCACCGAAGTGTTGCTTCAATTTCGAAAAAAAGTCGCTGGGAGCAAGATCAGGGCTGTAGGGGGCATGATCAAGCAATTTCCGGGCGAATTTGTCCAGTAGGGCGGTGGTCTGTCGAGAGACATGCGGGCGCGCGTTGTCGTGGTGCAGCCTAACGCCCTTGGTCAGTCTTCCTCTCCGGCGATTTTGGATAGCTTTTTGAGTTTTGTCAATGTCTCGCAGTACCACTCCGAATTTATTGTGGTCCCTTTGGGCATAAACTCGGTAAGCAAGACGCATTTTCGGTCCCAAAACACCGTAGCCATCACTTTTCCTGCGGACAGCGTCTGCTTACTTCTTCGGCCTAGACGATCCGGGACGGCACCATTGTTTCGACTGTTCTTTTGTTTCCGGAGTGACGTAATGACACCATGTTTCATCTCCAATAATAATGGATTCCAAGAATTTCTCGGTATTCTCGGCGCTTGTCTTAGTGGGTTTCTGAAAACATGTGCAGTTTTTCAGTCATGCAGTTTTTTCAGTGCAGTTTTTCATCAATTTTTCAGACAGTTTTTCGGTCAAAATGTTGTCGATGTTTTTTTCACAAACCTCAGGAACCTGGTCAGACAGCTCCCGAAGCGTTACTCTCCGATTCTGCGAGAATGCGCCCAATCTTCGTCACGACTTCGTCGGACACCGATGGCCTCCCACTCCTTTGCTTGTCGTGGGCGTCTGTGCGTCCTTCGGAGAACTAACTCCCTGCACCATTTGCGGACGTGTGGGACGCCGATGCAAGCTTTGCCATAAACTTCTTCCAACTGTCTATGAATTTCAATAGGTTTAGCTTCTTCGCGTTTAAAAATCAAATCACTGAACCGATTTCACACCTGACGGTAGCGGGCTCCATCGCGGATGGCTGTTAGGCCGGCACTGAGCGTCGCAGATTTCGCCTTAGCCATCCAGAAGTCCCGATCTCAATCTAATTGAAAACACCATCTTATATACTTTACATATATCTGTGTTTCAAAATTTAGATCGAGAACCGCCAGCGTAACTCCCAGTTTGTCTGCACTAATTCAATGGTGCGTGCAGGTGATTACAAGAAGTCAATCAGTGAGTTAAGAAAAAATCACGTTATCGAACAAAAAAGTTTGTAATCCTTGTTTGTTTTGTATAGTATTTTCAAAAATTTGATTAAGTACTGAAAAATATGTTCAAATATTTTGCAATTTTTTTAAACGGCTTTTAAACGGCTATGGACTTACTTGATTTTCTTAAATTACTCTATTCTTGTTGCTGTGGAGCTCTTCGTTTTCCATGAATTATTATAAAAAAGTAGGTAAATTAAAAATTGAATTTATTCACTGCATTTGAGGAAAAAAAATCAGAATAAGTTTTGCGTTGATTCTTTGCATGTTTTATTTCCGAAAAACACGTATCTACTTATCACCAATTTTTCATGTAATTTGTAAAAGGAGAGTAGCGTAACTGCTTTGTAAATTACAAGAAAAGTATATTTTTTTAAATATTTACCCCACATATTAAATCTGCTGTGCTTTTCTTTATTCTTGCAAAATTATAAGTATTCTGTTTTTTTTCATCTATAAGTTACTAAAATAGACTTACGCGTTTCTTACTCTTATATACTAAACCGACGATATGTCACTTGAAGTTAATTGAAAGATGAGCTTAATTCCAAATCTTCATAAAAATCGATGGAAGTTCAAAGAATTCGGAGGTAATAACATAATTTTACCTCCAATGACTGGACTACTGCTGGGAGGAACATTCTAGAAGTCAGTAATACTTAAATCCGGTACAGTGAGTATGTATATTTCAAGCATACCTCGACAAGAAATACAATTTTCCTTGTTTATATTGACGGTCATAATTGTATTGCCAATCTGAACAAAATATAGAAATCGACACATAAACGACCAACCTGAAATTTTGTATAATTTGGAGACTCTCCAAGAACGTTGAATGAAACGCTGACTGTTCTAAACGCCTGTCTCTGTATCTGTCTTCTAGATGCCGCCATAAGGGTTGAAGTGGCATCTGAAATAATTTGGCTACAACCGGCACTGCGCCGGCGGTGGTTTGAAAGTAACCCAATATTATACTTGCTAACTGAAGATACATGGTATCCATATTTGTAGAACCTAGTGATTAAATCCTATGATGAAACTCTATGATATATATGAACCACATGAACCCTATGAACTATATGAACCTCTATGATTAAATAATATACTATATTTTCAGACTCTAAATATAATAAAATATGTTCGATTTAATGAATTATTTCCCTTTGTTTGATATCAATGTCGGTAGCAATAAAAACAAACATTAACTTGTGTTGCTAGATTGTCCATTTATCGTCTGCTGGCAAATAAGAAGTAAATTACGCGCATGATTACCATGAAGCCTATTAACATGTGCCCACCGGAAGAAGAGAATTAGCGGGAACAATGTGGAAAAATGGTGCCATGGCGGAGGGACCTCTTGTTCCCTGCCCGGAACACACGCAGCTATGAAACCCAGGCTTGCGTGACTGATTATATAAATCAACCTTTATTTTCACCCACCGCTACATAAGCTTACATGAACATTTGTCATGTTTTTGTTATACTTTTTAATTAACGTTAATGTAACATGCTTGTCCGCATAAATGCCGATGTTTGTCTCCCGTGTTTGTAAAAAGTAGATCAATGTTACTGAACGCAAGCTGACATTACATTACACGTTGATGGTTGAATTTATTCTTCTAGATAAAAAAGAGTTATGGGCATGAAACGTAATAAGCATAAGTGGGGATATAATATATTTATTAATATATTTATTATTAGCAAGATCAGTAATTACAAAATGGTCCTTAAGTACTAATTACAACAACTGATATCAAAAACTCACTGATATATACTAATCACTTCAGTGCACAATGGTATTTTAAATACTGTGTGTGCACTCATTTGCATTAACCAGCATTTCTAAAGAGGTGTTTAACAATTAAAAACCACCTACAATTAAATTATCCAAAAATAGTAACAAAAAAAAATATAAACAAAACTCCAATTCTCACAAACTAATCAAAATAATACCGATAGCAACAACTCTTAATTATAATTGTTATTATTATTACATCCAAGTATCACAAGTACAACAAATATTTAGACCAAACCTATATTATTAACTACCCAGTCCACTATTTCCCTCTTAACCCTATTGTATTTCTTATTTCTTAGCTCAAAGGGTAAACTATTATATATTTTGGGACCTATGCCATATATATGACTTTGACATAAAGAGTGTTCGGGATTGGACAATACAACATTATTATTTGCTGTATTCCTTGTGTTAATAATAATATAATATACATACATACATACATACATACATACATATATATATATATATATATATATATATATATATATATATATATATATATATATATATATATATATATATATATATATATATATATATATATATATATATATATATATATATATATATATATATATATATTTATATATTATATATATATATATATATATATATATATATATATATATATATATATATATATATATATATATATATATATATATATATATATATATATATATATATATATATATATATATATATATATATATATATATATATATATATATATATATATATATATATATATATATATATATATATATATATATATATATATATATATATATATATATATATATATATATATATATATATATATATATATATATATATATATATATATATATATATATATATATATATATATATATATATATATATATATATATATATATATATATATATATATATATATATATATATATATATATATATATATATATATATATATATATATATATATATATATATATATATATATATATATATATATATATATATATATATATATATATATATATATATATATATATATATATATATAATATACATATATATATATATATATATATATATATATATATATATATATATATATATATATATATATATATATATATATATATATATATATATATATATATATATATTGTTATATTGTGATTCCATATGGATAATCAAAAAGTTATAGAGTTATAGAGTATATTATAAAAGACTCAAGGCCTAAGCCTCAGGCCTAAGACTTTTAAAATTTATCATTTTTTAAAAATAATTAAAAGGCTGTAAAGAAATTACAATTGGTATAGAAGACAGTATATAATATAAAAGAGTTTGTTATTGATAGTGGGACTATTTAGGTTAAATTATATTTAGGAAAAGGTACGTAGCTAGAAGTGTTTAATTTCTGAAATTTATGTTTCATTGAAACATTGGTTTTAATTGTAACATCTTTGTAAGTTAATTTTTGTTTTATTGTGTCTTATATGTAGAATGTTTACGGATTAATATTGTTATTATGCAATGGGAGGCCGTACAACTTCCAACCGGTAGGTGTTTGAAAACTTTATGCAGGTTTTTGTGTTAATTATTGAAAATTAATTTGTTCTTCAAGTAGCAGGAGTAGGAGGTTTTATGAGGTATCAGTAGATGGCACCTATGGCACCTATGGTATGGAAACCTATTAGGTTTCTTGTTATTTAGGGGTTCAGAAAAATTAGATAATTTATTAATAATTAATTATTGTTTGAAATTGAAAGTTATATTGTGATTATAGGTTTGTTTAATTTTTTTTTGGAATGGATATACTTTGGGATGCGGGAGAGGATAGGGTTATATATTATTGTGATAGATTTGGCTGAAGTTTTTTATATCAGTTCTGTCATTAAGGAGTTTTGTATCATCTCTTTTATTAATATTTTATGATAGTTACTATTTGTGGTATATCAATGGAACTATTTTTGGTATATTAATGACCTTTATGCGTTTACTGGTTTCAATTATGGAGATTTGTTTTGTTGTAAAATAATTTTATTCTTTGTTTAAAAATTCGGTTTATTAAGTTTATTGGATAGCTATTGTTTTTTAGGGTGTTTTCCGCTTTTTCTATGGTGATTAGTCTATATTTTGGACTAGTTAGCGTGATTGCACGATCTGCTATACCAATTATAACACTTTTTTTGGGACAAAAGGTGATGGAATTTAAAATTTAGGTACCTGCCTAACCATGTAGATTTGGTATACTATTTTGTTAAAATTGTGTAGTTTTTCATGAACTAACGTTAGATCTAGGAAATTTATTATATTATTTTCTTCTATTTCATATGGAAATGTAGTAAACTCTAGTTCGTATATCAAACGAAAACACTATATCATCATATTATTACTACTACTATACATGCAGGCAGTGATGTAAAATGACGGTAATTATTTTTGTTGGTAATTTACCACGGTAATTTATCAATATTTTTTACCAAAATAAACAGTCTATAGTTAGTCTATAGTCTATAGTCTATATTTAATTTTGCCCACTGATGTAAATTATTAATTTGTTATCTAGGATGGTAGGTACCTACATAAAAATAAAGTCAATGAACAATAGGTACCTACTTATGCAATAAACCAGAGAGCGTTTTCAGTTTTGTAAATCCCAATAAAAAACCTAACTTATATCGTTGCATTTAGCATTTATAACCTAGCGGCCTCAAGCACTGGAATATTTTTTGGATAAAATTATTTGGGAAATGTCTTAAGTGGAGGATGTAATAGGTACCTACCTACCTCAGTACACGTCAGTACCTACTTCGAGCAGCCCATAAATCAACTTTTTTTTTGTTAAAGTTGGCCATTTTTGCCGTCAAATAATATTTTCCTTAAATTTTTTTAACATGCCTATCCTATCTCGTATATAAAGCGAGGTCTGGTGGAAATCTACGTTTTTCAGGTTTCATACGAAACGAACAAACATGTTTGCTAACCGCCATACTCTTTTATTTCAACTCTCGTAGCGATGTATACCTACCTACATAGGTAGGTATATAAATAATATATTAGCATTTCCCGCGAACACGCCACTGTAAGATATGCGAACCTGGTCCAATTCGATCCGAGAATCCGATCCCGACCCGAGACATACGATTCCAATAAGTTAAAGAGAGATATACTCTTGCTCGAATATTCGTTATTGGAAAGGTCGTGGATCGGCGTTGCCGTTTTTAACTATAAAAATAGATGTTTACGTAATGTCATATTTAAAGTAGACGGAAATAAATGTAAAAACGTAACATCTTGGCCTATAATATATTATTGTGTGCACAATTATTATTGAATAACATTCATAAATAATATATACAACTTTAATATAGTATTGTGGAATTTGATATTTTAATTGAATACTGAGAAAATTGAGAATTACATGTGGCAACTGCGCGGTATCTTATATAGGGTCAGTTAACTATACATACATATTGAATGAACTGTAGTGCTTAATATGTTATTGATACATATTTGATGATTCATTTAATGACAGTGATGACTCTCTCTCTCTCCCCTTACAATTTTATTTTGAAAAGGGTTCAAATTGGTCTGTATATAACCCAGTTGTCCAAGCCGTGTTACCGGTTATAGAAAAGTTTACAGAATAAACTTTGGTTATAGTACATAAATGACCAGTAAATTACGACCCGTAATTTACCGGTAATTTGTGACGTAATTTACGGTAAACAATTTCACAATATAACTAAATATAATATGTTTTATTTAGTTATATAGTTATAATTATTGTGATACTCTTATACCAACTTGTTATTTGATATGATGTTCAAATGATAACCAATAAATACTAGCAGGCATATTTGAGCAATGAAATAATTGCTGAGTTTCGTCACCCAGCATGTTCTTGCCGTATATTGATATCAAAGACATTATTTAGATACCTAATCGGCCTCTCATTGCTTGAAACATCGGACCCCTAGACCTTCAATTAAATCGTTATTACTACATAATTTGTAATTAAATAAATCATTTCTCGCTGCGCATTGTGCAACGCAGTCTCAACGGTGGCCTTTTCCACAAAAAAATAACCGTGGATATTAAGCCACACATTAATATTAATCTAATATCTATAGCGCCGTTAATAGTGACACCTGGCCGTATTTGTTGAAATTTATGTCCGTTTTAGAACACAAATTATCCGGCCTTTATTTTTTCACTACCGTCGGCAGCCGGTGATGCTGGATGAATGCGGACATTGAAGTCGTTTTATGGGATACGGAGATCTGGTATAAGTATCAACTCCATTATGGACCTGCGGGTGGTGACCAAACTATCTCAGGCCTATGCTGCTGGTTCTCATCATAACTCTTTAGTGGAACCGCTAACAGTATTTTTAACATGCCAGTGGCGTGCCATTGCAAGTTTGACAGCAAATTCGGTAATAAAAAATACTAATTTCTTTTCTTAAGTTTAAATGCTTAAATTTTATTTTTTTAATTTTATGTCCATTATATTTCTCAAAATATTATGGATAGGGAAAATATGAACGTAGAGTGAATTGAATAATTAAAAGCAATAACAATTATAACAATTATAATATTGAAAATTGTAAATAATGAGCATTACACTTCGTACAATATGTATGTATAGTTGAACGACCGGCAACCCTGACCTACACAATAGGGTGGAACGAAAATGGGAAATTAAAACAAAATCGGAAATTTCTTTATGTAATAGTGCCTAAACGTTGCCTTTGGTAGTACTTATTTATACCTCCAAAACTGCACGCTGCAAAATAAAAACTTCCACTGCCCCAGAGGGGTGGAAATTGCTTCCGGTGAGGGCATATTCTAAATATCACAACTCTTCGCATATTTTGTTTTTAAAATCACTAGAATGCTTTTTTAAATACAAAATATCCCAGAGCTCACCACGAGGAGGTAGTTGCATATCGAGCTCCACCCGCACTAACCCACCCTTAAAGTTTATTTTCTACTTACTCGACATTAGTAGGATAATTTGCCTTTGTCTCGAATTTTGGCGAGATTTTTACGAGATTTTA
>CAXKVY010012580.1:0-21105 GCA_964058915.1 Tetropium fuscum | reverse complement strand
TAAAAAAAATAGTTTTTGATATATTGGCACTTTTTTTATTTTCGTGAAAATTTCATAGAAACTTCATAGAACACTTACTAGACACCTTACGAGATAGCGTAACATGTATGCAGCCCATGTTCAACGACGTGACTCTCCGAATATCCATCTCAGTCTTACTCATACCAAATGGTGTTACTTCGTTACTATCTATCTTAGCTTTCTCGTAGTCTAAACCCGTGTTTAGACTAAGACAGATAGTGGCGCCATTTAGTATGAGTGAGACCGAGATGAATAATTATGTCGTTGAACATGGGCTGCACAACTCTGTCTGTTACTGTGTTTTTCAGTATGTTACCATAAACGATAAACTTTTTAAATGGGCACGAAATAATTTTATACCCGTGAATACGCAAAAAGCGATTCCCTATAGGTAAAACGGACGTAAGCGGACTCGAGGGCAGACTAATCAGGGCCCCAACAGTGAAGTAAACTTGCAGTCAGCTTCTCCCACCCAAGCCCTCACGTGCTGCTCGGCGGCTGTCATGAAGTGAGGAGTATGGATGTTATTCATTATTTTAAAAATATTTCATAAAGTTAGGTTATTGGGAGATATGTTATTGTTATATTTTTTCGTACTTCCGGGACTAAAGTAATAATTCCGCTCCCTTATGACAGGATTAAATTACAAACAAAAGAATGTAACAGAAGTTTTATTGATTTAATATTTACCAAATTAATGTTGTTACAGTTCGTCATATTAGCCAGTATTTCCTGGGTGAATGCAGAAGATATTGACCCATCTGCCCTTTCATCAATATCAGATACACCGTCTTCACTCATAATCTAGCTAATGACATTAGCAATGACAATGTCTCTAAATTAATCTCGTCACAACGCAACATTATTACTATGGTTACGAAATTGTCAATTAGTGACTCTCATTATTTGCCTCTAAAAAAATTTAAAACAGTTTTTATTGCCCGCTTTCATAAAAATATAGTAATGGTTATAATAGGATAACTAATTAATATTAAGCGTTGCGTCATCATTAGCAGAATTAATCACAAACAGTGATATCGGCTACTGTCTGCGTTGCATTCGCACTATGTTTATGAAACCGTAGTAACGCGTCCGTCGAAATAACTTGACGTCATTACTAGTGATGACGCAACGCCTAACATTCATTAGTTACCTTATACCAATAATTATGTTCTCTTGAACACAACTGTGCTCTGGTGTCAATAATTATAAGTCACTTTGATGGTAATATGACATTTCCAAATTATAATTGGAATCCATAAAGGCAATAGTTTTTAAACTTGACGTTACTTCACTATTATTAAATATTTTTTGAACTTGACCAACCTTTCATATATTATCTACATATTTGAATAAATTCGTCGGATATTAAAAAAGGAATGTTTATTGCTGATTTCAGTAGTACTTTCCTATTGATATCAGGTTCGTAGATGAGGAGCATCACAGTCACTATGAAAATACACTTAATTATTTATTATTATACTCCTATATACAGTGAATAACATAAATTTTAGTGCAGGACTTAACTAATTATGTCTTTTTTCCAGTGGATGGTATGGAGTTGGAAACTCTTTATCAGCGGTATTGCATCCGCCTGAAACATGCCCTTTACCTGTCATGCCTGTCAGTTGCAACGATTACCTGCGTTGGTCTTCTAATTACCATCTGCATACTTCATGCTCAAGTAAGTGCGATAACACCAAATACTTATAGTGTTCTTTATTGGATGACTCATGAAAGAAGGGCGGCCAAGAAACCCTATGAATTATATGCATTTTATTTCTTTTTAATTGATAATTTGAAGTTTTAAATACAGGGTGTTCCTTAATGACGTGCTAATATTTCAGGGTGAGGCTTCTATTGCTATACCCGCAATACAAAGGCTTAAAGTTTTTACTATATGTTTTTTTTAAATTGTGCGTTAGATGCACAGCGATTGATTTTAAAAATTTAATGCAAATTGAAACTAATTGTTATTAACATTGATAATGATAAATTTTATTTTATAAAAATTTTTGAGAATGGTCACGTTTACTTAATTGGCATGCTTCCTCCTGTTTTTACATCGAATTACGTACTGGTTCAAATATACCCAGTGTATTTCGTATTATTTCACACGAAGCAACTATTCGCTGTCTTAAATTATCTAAATTGTTAATTTAGCCTTTACAAGATCTTGCTGAGGTTCTCCGCGACCTATTTTGCGATTGGGATAAACCACATGTAAATGGCCGCGAATTACTCATAAACCGAAGCCCCATCGTGCATGTACTAAATTTGATTCCTTCACGCAATTTATTGGTACATCTTCGAGAGAAACAAGCAGTTCTTCCTGGAGAAAATGCAGTTTATTACCAACAATTCCTACCCATACTTTAACCGAAAACTGTTCTTGGAAAAGAGTTTCGGTTATGGGGGTTTTCATCCGCTCACATAAGATTATTATGTAAATTTTGAATAGCATAGCTTTTAAATGCTTGGGAGAAATGTATATACCTTCTTCTACGTTCACTTATCTTCACTGATTTTCTGATCTATATTCAAGATGTAATCACTTAAGTTTAGTCAGTTAAGCAGTTATTCTTACTGCTCAATTGACTGCCTGTCTTGACATTTTGCTTGTATACATTCGTCGTGCTTCCCCGAGTTTTAATGTTACATAATATGCCGTTTATTTCGTGAATTTCGTAGATTCCATTCATTGGTTTCAATGAATTATTTTTCCTGCTCTGAGTTTGATTAAATTCGGTCAATTAGTTCTTCAGTAATTGATATGTCGTGCCTACACACATGCTGATTTTCTAGACATTTCGGGAATGTCCTTCATGTTCTTCTCTTAACGTCTGTATTGTTAATAGTTCGATTTCCTGCGAATGCTTGATTGAAAATGAATCAGTGGAAATGACTCATTGAAAAGGCGTTTGTCTTCAAAGCGTTCTGAAAATTCCTTATACCGGCCGTGCTGGACGTTACAAACGACATATAATTCTGGTGACCTGTTCAATTCGCCAAAGACCATAGAGGGGAAGATCAGGGACATTGAAAGTAAATGGTATGACCCGGATGCAAGATATGACACGTATCTCAAGACGTAACGTAAGTACTTCAATATAATGCACTCACTCAGATGCTTAACTTTTATATATACTTCAATCATATTTTCCAGCATGTAGGTAATGAGATGTTCTATATATGTCATAAGTTTCATCCTGATCGGATGTCCATCTTCAAAGATATTTCGGATTAAAGTTGAAAATATGCTGTACTCTCGTTGTTTCTCGATTTACTTCGGAATTGTTTCTAGACTATTCGCGTCGTGCAAGATCCGTTAAGTGACATCTGTTGTTATTAGTAGGCGAATCCAGAATCATTTTTATGTATTACCAAGTACGATAACAACGTAAAAAACCTCGGCAAAATCATTTAATTTACTTCAAAACGATTTATGTTTAGCAGGTAGGTATTTAATTACAATTATTTTTATGTATCAAATTGCAAAAATCAGTAAGTATTACGTAATAAATTTATTATTACAGATTAAAAATGTTGGACTGGGCAGGAATCGAATTCACGATTTTCGGCCCGCGGTCACTGTCACTGCATGACGTCAGATTCGCGAGGCTCGTTTTGAAGTAATTAAAATGAGTTTTGTAAATTTAATTATGTAAGGGCAGTATATAGAAATTTTATGGCAGTATATAACTACGTTTTAAATGGGTAATGGCATAATGGTATTACATGTCATAATGGGGCCATAACATATTAAGTAGCGGTATTTACTTTATAATTAGCTGATAGGTATAGTAGTTAAAATTGAATGGTTATTCAAATGTCAATGTCCCAGCCAACAGAACAATATACGGCTCAATTATATAGTGCTCCTTTTAAAAGCATATTTAATTTTTTTAATAGTTGTATATATTTCTTCCTGAGAACAACCCATCCTCACGATGTTTTTGCTCTCTCATCATAGAATTTTCTCTTTGAATCAACGTATGCTGATATTTTGGGAAACAATAGAATTTATGTATTTTTTCAACTATGAAAAACACGTTATAATTTTGGACACTCGACTACCGGAACCAGATGCGTTGCGCGAATTGACAATTGACATATAAATGAGAAACCGAGCTATAATCCCTAGTAGAGTAGAACTGACTCTAATAACAAACAAATTTGACTAACTTTCCCGCTTATTGAACGATTTCATCTTAAACCCGAATTTACTGTATGAAAACCTCTCGAAAACTTTAAGAGTCCGTGATTTTATGAGACGTGCCACCGGTATTTTACTTTTTGGCAGTTTGACGTCACACATCTGTTTACGTTTTGAAATTTAACTATGATACAGTACTTAAAGAGAAAACACAAGACAAGATAAATTACCCACTTAATGTGGCCCTTCTAAGAATTATTAAACAATAAACACTACTATCCAAACTACTATCCAAAGAATAGAATAACGGTTTCACGAAACTGGTAGGAACAATCTAAAAAATTGGTAGTTGTCCAAAACGTAAGATCAAAAACCAACTATGCTAAGTAGATACGAGCCAAAGATGTAACAGGCCTACCTACCACTGGTCCAAAGTCACTTAGACGTCACCGGTTCAAAAGATTGACATTTGAGCGTCAAAATCTTAACTGGACTAAAAACTGTCTAGTGACGTTCTGCCTTATTTACGGACGAATCACGATTTTGCCTACATGGGGATCTCATGAATCGCGCGTGGAGGCGAACAAGTGAAATATTAAAATTATACAGTGTGCATTCAAATCGTGCGTCAGTCATAGAGGAGGATCACCGAGAGCACTGACAGCGCGAATATATATAACGGATATTTTAGCAGACCACGTGGTCCCCGTGACTTCACATTGCATAGGGGAAGATATAATTCTTATGCAAGATAGTGCAAGACCACATTCAGCAAGATGTGTTACTGAATATCTAATGGAAGTTGGAATTGGAAATTTAAACTGGCCACTTGCTCGCCAGATGGAAACCCTATTGAGCATGTCTGGGACTACCTAGGCAGATATGTGAGAAATCGTGAAATCCGTGTACTAACAAAGAAGAACTTCACGCCGCGCTTATTAAAGAGTGGAATCACATTCCTCCTGAATATATGCAAACCCTAATCAATGGAATGCCTCAAAGAAGGTAAGCCACTGTTCCAGATAGAGGGGGAAATACCTGCTATTAACAAGACACACAATTTTATTTGCTGTTATGTTACTGTTTGGTGTTTAATTGATAATTTTTGTATTAAATTTTAACATTACGGAAAATACAACATTTTATTCAATAATTTGGAACTAGACAAGATATCATGGTGTTTAAAAAAAAAAGGGACAGGAAATAAACGAATTTTGCAGACCCGCCGATTTTGAGCCACATCAAAATGCTGAATTTGACCACGGGGTGTCTTGAAATTAGACAAAGAAAACATACTTTTGTGTTTCTCTCAATAATGCATAATTGCAGCTTAAGTTACGAAACTGAATGTGCTTTATTAAACTGGAATAATTTTCCTTCTAACTGTCGAAAAATTCTTCAAAAACGGGCAAAAAATGAAAGATCAAATTTTGTAAGAATTTTAAGGTGTCCGTTTTTTATGCACCTGAGTATGCCCATTATTTCTTCAGAAACTAAAGTGTAATGATGCTCATAACACTTCAGTTTTTCATTACACATTGCTTTTTTGGGTCAATCTAAACACTTATTGAACACCAAGCGATTTTGCGCGCTGAGTGATTTTTATTTGTATTGCGGCAACCAACACCTAGAATAATTATCAGTTGCCTATGTGGCAAGTAATTATAATAAATAAATTCAATTTAAAGGTACATATTTTTCAATCTTAGTGGATAAAGTCTCATACTTTACTATTTATGAATAATGACTATTACTACACTCATATTATTAAAATTTCATACTCTTCTCATCACTACATAATGTGACTGAGTATTGAAAGTGTAAATAAAGCAACGGTAAAACTAAGAACATTTCCTTTTTTAGAAATTTTATTATTTAAAATATACAAAAACAACTATTAAACGAAACGAACAAATAAATTACCATCATACATTAACGAAATTGCATAACACCAATTGCCATTTCCCTTTACGTAGTTATTTAGAGTATAGCCCATATTAGTAATGCAAAAGTGACTGCAATTCCAAAATAATGCATGTGTCCACAAACATGCAAACATGCAAGAATAATAAAACATGCTACGCAATATTCACAAAATGGATGGATCCAATTCAACCTAAAACGAAAACAGCATTTACCATTGCATTTAACTCAGCATTTAACTCTGTCATATCAAGACCTATGCCACCTTTTTATACAGAATGTTTCTAAATTAATTCGAAAGATTTTGAGAAGTGATTTTCGGTAAAAATTAAGAAGTAAAAAAGTAAGGGGTTGGTTGTCCCTTGTGATATTTTTCGACAGATTTTTTTAACACATCAATATTTCTTTATATAAAAATTTTATATGCAAAGATGATGCAAATGATGCAAAAATAATTTTATATAGATCCCCTTTCAAATAAATTCACTGAGAGATTATAATTCGGCGAAATAGTCAAGTAGGCTGTTATCAAATAAAGTCATTATGACAAATATTAAAATTATTATTTTAAATAAATATCGAAGCGTTCATCAGAGCTCTTTATCTGATGAAAAATATTGCATATTTTTTTAACCCCCCTGTAACAACATAATTACTATTACAATAACTGTCATAATCTGTCATTTTATTAGTGCACGCTGTCCACCAAATTCCATTCTTCTTAATTCTTCCATATTGGAGTAAATAAACAGAAGCAATTTTTTCCACCCCAACTTTAGAAGGGAAAGAGTTTCCAAAAAAAAATATTTAAAAACAATTCTTTCTGAAAATTTACTTCTTAAAATATTTCGCATTAATTTAGGAAGACCCTGTATATTAACAACTATTAAGCCATCAGAATTTATTCCTGGTAGGTGATAGCCAGAATCAGAAATATCAAAAATAGGTACAATAATTTTTGCTACATTACTTCTAAATAAGTTTTCTAGGTAAAAAGTCTTACCTGTCCAAGTTACGCCTGGCTTCAGGTAAAGTCTCGATTGGATCCTTGAGAACATACAACCTGACACCGTAATAATAATTCTTTAGGAACTCATCCCAGTCCAACTTTTTCAAATCGAAGAAAAACATTTCTTTATCTCTCTCGGTCATTTTCGCCATTAACTTCTTCGCGTTGTAGGATTTGTATGTCCATTCCCTTATCGAGAAATACGATAGTACATCGCATAACTTATTTATTTTCGAATACATTTTAAGCATCCTAAAAGAAAATATATAAAACGTCCGGCCCGCCAATCAATAAGAATATTTTTTGTGATACTTATTTTTGATAATTATTAAAAAATAATAATAATAATATGGCATCGCCTATGCTCTCTTGTTATTAGTCCGAGAGCTAGTAGACAATTTTAATGTCTGAATACAAAATTGAAGACTTGGTTGAAGGGTAGTGGGGCTTAACCAACCCTTGAATTTTTAACTTTGCGATTTTTTGTGCAAAAATATCTTTCAGGCATTATAAACTTTTAATATCTTCAAATTTAGTATTTAAAGAGTTTAAAAATAAAAGAGCCAGATTATTTAGTCGGGTCTAATATTTTCCTAAGCGGTTTCAACATTGCTTTTCATAAATATCAAAAAAATATATTTGAGGCACGTTGAGATTTAGACAGGATAATATTGGTAGGTACCCAGAAAACAATATTTTCAAAAGGCAGGTCGTTTTGATAGTACATTCTACCTGCCAGGTGATCAAGAATATTAAACGTGAGTGCGAGTAAGTAGCGCTATTGGTAGGTTGAAGTGTGAGAGTATATTGGTAGCCGGCTGAGTCTAAGCGCGGCAGAGCCTATTATAATAAAATACAACGAAAAAATTAAAAAAATTAATGGATACAAAATAAAATGACATTAAAAAGTGATTAGGTTGAATTAATTATAATATCATTTTTTCTTTCAAATAATTTTGATTTGTCATTGATATCTGTTGCTTCCTCATCATCAGCGAAGTCTTCAGTACAACCTACCCGTAACGCTACTCACTCGCACCGTTGATTGAAGGTTCAATCAACGGTCGCACTCACGTATAACATTTTTGATCACCTGGCAGGTAGGAAATGTCCCATAAAAACATTTTTTAGGTACCAATATTATCCTGTCTATATCACAACGTACCTCAAATATATTTTTTTTGTATTTATATAACACAATTTTGAAACCGCCCGGCAAAATTTTAAACCTAACTAAATATGCTGGATTTTTGAACTAATTAAATACTAAATTTGAAGGGATTAAAGTTTCAAAATGTCTCAGATATTTTTTGCAAAAAAATCGCACAATTAAAAATCCAAGGGTTGGTTAAGCCCCGCTACCCTTCAGCCAGGGTTCAATTTTTCATCCAGACATTAAGAAAGAAGTATTATACAAATTTTCACGGTGCTTTAAATACCTACCCAAAATTGTCTACCAGCTCTCCTACTATATGTTTGTGCAACTAGTGTCCGTAATTTTTGGCGGTCAATAATGACAGTTGACATTTTATGGCAAACATGTTTTTATGTATGTATCGGGTGAAGTTCATTGTGCTCTTTTTTGATGTCAGATTTTAGTTAGGTTACGTACTAATACACTACTCAACATAACTAGAGGAACACTTTTTTTGCACCTATATAAAAATCTAACAGTAAATTCCCTGTAAATAAAACTAAGATCTTCTGAAAGATCCACCTCACCGGACAAACATAGCTTATATCTTTGACAGATCTACAGATTTTTCTTCATTTTACAGACAATTTCGGAAATTTAGCTCACGATCGCAATTTGGTTTTTGTTTTCTTCCACATTCGGATAATTGGATTTGTTTGTAAAATTTATTATAATAATATACTTACTTTGGTTCTTTTCCTACACTAAGGGCAGCCATATCCATAATAAGAGCGGGCAAAGTATGCAATAGTAGCACACATAACTTATGAGCTATATAATGTTTATGTGTCTTAAAGCAGTTTACCCATATAGCTTTAGAAGTAGGAGTGTTCCTGCCGTATTGAAAGCATTTTTCAAAAAATCGACCCCATTTGATAGGCTAAAAAACAAATTCAATGTGATCAACAATAGCACTGCGAAAGAGGATGTTCACTGGAAAAACTTCACAATGATTTACATCATTCAATGTACATCATTCGTTTACATCATTCGTTGATTATATAGCAATTATAGGTATATTTTTTAATTCCGAAAATTAATAAATCATAAAATCATATATAAAATATAAATATATAAAATCATAAATCAATGAAACAAAATCTTGTTTTATTTTCCGCTCTGCATATTTTAGGAGATTTTTCATATCCATATTATACAGAATATAAAAATTAATTAAAAATCGTGTCCACTATTTTTTGAATTAGTTCAATCGACAGAGGATACTTAATAAAAGGATTGTCAATAGGGAACATTCCCATTTTTTTATTGCATAAGAATGTTCTACCATACTACAAAATAAGATATGCAAAATATGACGCCTTAATTCCCAATAATAAATTTGTGACAAATTATTAAAGTCTTGCGCGCGAGCGAACCGAAAAGTCGTGACGCCACAGCCTACAATTTACAAACGACGAGGAGACCGATTCGGTCGGCTACGTGAGATCGCAACACTCGACCGCTTGATTTCATACTTCATTCTGCCACTTTCCGGCGAAACGCCTACCGAATATTGTAGTTTGTGACGTCACAGCTAGTTTCGGGCCGCTTCAGTTTTATCGCTGTTTAGATCCTTCATACTGATCGCTCGGAATTAGAAATCTTGTTTTCTTTTAAAGTACACGTTTTATTACAACGTTACGCTATGTTTCTTAGTATTATTTTTATATTAAAAATTTTCAAATTTAAAAATTTTTATATTTAAAATGTCATTTATCCCTATTGTATTGTACTTATCTTGTACAAGAAAACATCTTACATATTACATTATTTTTTACCTTGTCACTGTTGCTCTCATAGTTATAGACCGGTATCTCATACAATCCGTTTCCACATTGATCACGCATCCTGGCTCTATGGAAGTCGATTCCAACCTGCCATGATGCAGCTATTAAAGCGTTCACGCACATATCTACCGGCACTATATTTGCATTGACATCAGGATCACCATGAATTGTTCTAAGGATTCCCATGCTAGCGTATGAAACGATCCCCGTGGGACCGTATATATTATTAATCCACGATTCTACTGGTTCCTTGTAAGTAGAAACGGCTAAAATATGCACAAACTCTCAGATAATAATATATTATTAATACCTCATTATGATCATAAACTCTTGCTAATTATAGTGCTCCAAAGGTACACATTTCGGATTGGAACAATGTTTTATAATTCTCAATTGTATATTTTTCGAAAATTCTGTAGCAAAAATTATGATTTAGGCTCATTCGATTCGGAATGACATCTACAATCTTATTGAAAAATTTGACGTAGGGCCGGTAAAAATTACAAAAGGCATAATCAATTTTGTAAAAAAATAGGAGTTTCGTTTTTTGTAAATATCTCAAAAACAATTGCAGATATCGGAAATCGAAAAAAAGAACCATAAGCAGGAAATTTCCATAAAAAAATGTTCCACCTCCCGGAACTCTACCACCAATATTTATAATTTTAATTTAGAGGTGAAAATAGGGCTAAAAACGGGTGATGTGATTTCCGCGCATGCCGACCGATTCGGACACTTTAACAATAAAAATTATTTAAACCCATTAAATATGAATATTAAGATATACAAAAATTCACATACCTTTTGGATACTTGATTCAACGATAATCCAATGGAAAAAAAATTCCCGTAACTTTTTTATTAGATATGCTTTTGTTAATTAACTTATTTTCTCAAGTTTTAAATTAAAATAAAAATCCTGATAATTATCAAACTAAAAATCTTTGATTTTTTTCACTGCTTGGAGCTATTCTTGAAAGGCTTCAGAAAATATCCCCGCTAGAAAAATTCAAAATTTTTGATTTTCCACTTTGTTATTAACAATCGAAGGCATTAAAAAATGGAAAACGTAAAGAAAGCTATGAGGTTTTACCACGGAAAAATCTCACAGAAACAGCTTTTTCACCGGCTTTTTCACCACTTTCAGCAAATTTTTCAAAAAGTTTCTGAATGTAATTCTGAATCGAATGAGCCCTAAATCATTATTGTCGGTACAGGCAGTACAGACGTTCACCAAAATGGCACTTGTTGACTAGACTATTGTTACTAACTATGTTCATCGTAGAAACTGACCGATATCGACAAAAATGAGAAAACATTTTTTTACATTATATTATACATTATTTATTTTTCCACCACTATAAATAAACACTCATCAGGATTAGGTACATCTATTTTTATACTACTTATTGTCACGCTCACTTGTGGCAATATATATATATATATATATATATATATATATATATATATATATATATATATATATATATATATATATATATATATATATATATATATATATTTGGCTATTGATTATGTCTTAAAAAAACAGGGCAATAAGGAACTAAGACGTTCACGGGTTTTTATTGCAGGAATCGATTAATTGGTTATAAATGAAGAAAAAACCGCGGAGTGCTATTAAATTAGAGGGTGGAAATTAAAGATAGGGGTAAAAAGCTATACTTATCTAAGCCCAAAAAAAAGATACAGGCGAAAAATAAAAAAAAATCGAAATTTTCGTTTTTTTTTTTAAGTTTGTTTCGACTGTTTCGGCTTGAAATTTTTTTTCTAATATTCAGAACATAATATTCTCTACAAAAAGTTTCATAAGAAATATATCGAAATTTTGCTTTGTTTACGAGATATATTGAAAAAAACCAAAAGGGGGTTTTCACCCCTATCTTCAATTTCCACCCTCTAATTTAATAGCACTCCGCGGTTTTTTCTTCATTTATAACCTATTGATCGATTTCTGCATTAAAAACCCGTGAACGTCTTAGTTCCTTTCTATATGACAAAATCAATAGCCTATATGGAAAATGAAATGAATCCTTAAAAGTTGTACCTACAAGTTCTTTCACCTTCATTGAGGATCTTCAGATTGATGTACTATTTGTTTTATTAATGATTTATACTTGAATTTAAAATGATGAAAGTGATGAAATATTACTACTTTTAAATTCAAGTATAAATGATCAATAATGATAACAAGTCGTACATCACTCTGAAGATCCTCAATGACGGTGCTGGTTGGTTTTCCGTATGTGTCCAGATATACAACTGGTAAGTGTGCCTTCCTTATTATATATATATATATATATATATATATATATATATATATATATATATATATATATATATATATATATATATATATATATATATATATATATATATATATATATATATATATATATATATATATATATATATATATATATATATATATATATATAAAGGGTCCGCCAATAAGCGCGCTCGATCTTTAAAATGAAATAAAGCAAGTTGTGTGAGAGGTATAAATGAAATTTATTTTTTGTTTGAAAGAGTATTCGAAGGCATTATGTATGGAAAATAATATCGGTCAAATGTCCACCTCGGCTTCGCTGGGTGGCGCGCATACGAGAAGTCCAATTTTCAATGACTCTGGCGCATAAATCGGGCTGTATTTCATCGATGGCGTGGCGTATGTTGACTTTGAGGGCATCAGTGTTTTGTGGTTGGTTTGCGTAGACCTGTGATTTAAGAAAACCCCACAAGAAATAGTCTAGTGGGGTTAAATCGCACGATCTCGGTGGCCAGTTGATGTCGCCTCCGCGCGAGATAACCATTCCTCCGAAGCGCTCGTGCAGAAGATCCATTGTGGCGCGCGCTGTGTGGCTCGTAGCGCCGTCCTGCTGAAACCACATATCCTCGACATCCATATTGTCGATTTCATGCCAGAAAAAGTTCGTTATCATGGATCTGTATCGTTCGCCGTTTACCGTGATGGACAAACCATCGTCGTTCTCGAAGAAATACGGCCCGATGATGCCTCCGGCCCAAAATCCACACCAAACAGTTACCTTTGCTGGGTGCATTGCGACCTGGTGGACCTCCTGTGGATTGTTCTCGGCCCAATAACGGCAATTCTGCTTGTTGACATTCCCATTTAACCAAAAATGTGCCTCATCACTGAAGATGATTTTGCGACCAAAATCGGGGTCGACTTCCAACTGCTCTAAAGCCCAATCAGCGAAGATACGGCGCTGTCTATGGTCGTTTATTTTGAGCTCTTGTGTCAGCTGGATCTTGTACGGATGCATGCCCAAATCCAGATGCAAGATTCGGCGAAGTGATGTTTCCGAAAGGCGGAGTTCCTGTGCGCGACGTGAAATTGACTGTCGCGGATTTTCACGCACACTATCGCGCACAGCGGCGACATTCTGGGCAGATCGGACGTTTCGACGACGTGTCGGTGTTGGCTGATTGTTCACCGAACCGGTTGCCTCGAATTTGTTAATCAAACGACGGATAGTCGACTCAGCAGGACGATCAATTGCACCGTAAAATTGGCGGAGCGCGCGGAACGTTGCTCGAACCGATGAATGATTTTCGTAATAAGTTTTAACGATTTGCACATGTTGCTCGCGGCTGAATTGGTTCATGGTGATTTGTGAAGATACACTGAATAATAACAACTACGTTTGCCAACTCTACCACAAACAACATGGCTGACATGACATAAATATATATTATATATATATATATATATATATATATATATATATATATATATATATATATATATATATATATATATATATATATATATATATATATATATATATATATATATATATATATATATATATAAATACTTACCTACAGCTGGCCTAAGAATGCCAACTGGTAAGTCAGACCCGTCCTGTTTTATAACGTCCTCGGCTATCTGCTTGGTGAAGGTATAAGTATTGGGGTGATTTCCCAAAATCCTAGAATTTATGAAATTATACTTCATTAACACGTTGACGGACATCCACGGCATATGCCATCAGAGGACAGATGGCTATTGAAGATTTATGCACAAAAAATATGGGTGTCACTTCAAAGAGACACATTCATATTTTAGTTAACTTTTAAGATAGAAAGATCATATTTGTATATAAGATCTTCTTGGATACGATAATTTTTAATCGTGTAAAGAAAATAGCGACGTTATATGACGCTGTGTCCTATCAAAAACCAAATTGTTTTTCAGATAACTGACGTCAAATGCCGCCTGCATATTTTCTAACATAAAATAGCGATTTTAATCGGATATAGTTTATTATTACTGACCATAAACTGCAAAGATATATTTCTAATAATAATAGCATAAGATGAGAAAAAAGACTAATTATTAGGCAATCCGTGTGTCAAAACACGTCCCAACACATAATGGAGGATTACCAATACACTTCTTGCATTGCCATGGTGTTTCTTTTCATTTTTTCTCGCTAGAACGTAGAACATTGTCTACATATTCTATAATATGCCTTTTCTTTTCGAACTGTCTTGAAGAGGAATAGCTTCCAAAATGTGGGCCTAGTTGCTTTTTCTCTGATTTTTACTGATACCTCTGCTACGAATTCCCTACCATCTTTTTTCCTGCTACTCCTGCCTTATTACTTCTTCTCGAAAATATGAAATGTCTGTCCTTTGTCTAAATTATATTTATAAATATGGAGAGAATTCCACATGGCAATATCCAACAAGTGAAATATTACTTTTTTGTACCATCTAATGACCAAATTTAAGTCAATTATTAAAATGGGTGTCCGTCAACGTGTTAAGATCTAGATTTTTTTGTATATAAATAGGTGAAACACTTTTATTTTCTATAAAATAAAAGCACTTTTTTAATTCACTACGAAACAGCGCTTTTTCTGTAACTTTTTACTTGGTTACTATGGCAATATTATTTGTTCCAAGTTTATTATATACTAACTAACTCCTGTATGGCAGGGAAATCGGAGGCACTAAAAGTAATATTTTTATTAGTATATTACATACCGCGTGACTAAAGAAGCACTTTTAATCCCGAAGGAAAAGTTTATGGCCCGACCGTAGAGAGGGCCATAATTTAACTGAGGTACTTCAGTCGCAAGGTATATACGAAATTTTTGGTACTTCCCAAATTGAAACGTATATGCATACATAAAATAAAAAAGCACATAGAAACCTTTATAGAAACACAGATAATTATTAGGCATAAAGCGAGGCAAATAATGGAAGTCACTGATTGACAATTTCGTAACCATAGTAATGTTGCCTAAGTAGGTCAATATCTGCTTCATACACCTAAATACTGGTCAATATGACGAACTGCAACAACATTAATTTAGGTAAACATTAAATCAATAAAACACATTTTACATTCTTTTGTTTATAATTAAACCCTTCCGGGACTTTCGTCAATATTAATTCCCGGAAGGACAGAAAGTGACACTTCAATCCCTGTCATAAGGGAGCGAAATTATTACTTACTTTGGTCCCGGAAGTACGAAACATTATTTAGTATTGCAAGATTTTCGCTGGTTCCCGATGTGGTCGGACTATCGGACTGTCATAGCGGACTATCGGGCCCGCCTGTCATTATAAGCTGGAGTGTACGAGGTATAGGCCCCAAAAATGTTTATAAAACTTTGTGTATGAAATTGACAAGTATAGCACTTGTATTTTTTTGATTTGATACCGTGGTGTTTAATATTCACTGTGATATAATAACTGATTATCTAACATCACACGATAAAATAAAGAAGTTAATAATAACGTTTTTCCGAACTTTATGCAAGTTAGTAATGAGCATGATTACTATTGTGGACAAATATTATTTCGTAAGTATTCCTACAGCAGATAAGAATATGTATATATGAGTATAAGACATAACGAAACTGACAATTTCCAGCAAATATCTTTTTTTATTCTACCTCGGGTGATAAAAATGAAATTACCAGAATGACTATTTCTGTGGTTGAGCAGAGATACGATCTCGATGAAAAATTTCAATTTGATTACAAACACGTTGCACTTGTGAGTGCGAGTTTTATGTGCTATCCAACGAGCTTTTATGGCCTTTTGGGACTACTCGACATTTTTACAACAGCGCGCAGTGAATTGAATTGAAAATTCACTGCAGTATTCTATATATCCATCACAATGAAAATACGGATGTATAGAGTGAACCGACGTAGACAACTGTAACAAATTTCTGGGAACCTATTTATCTTATGGCAAATAAACATTTTTTACAAGAGGTGTGGACAAACTTTTAAAGGATTTATGGCCTCACATACATACGAGTATGTTCGATCTTAATACATTCCGAACACATGTCGCCTTCTTTCGCTGATCACCTTCTTCTATTGCTCGGATTTTTAATCAAAAAAATTTTTAAACAAAAGAAATATTTTTGATGATGTGCCATCATCTATTATTTAGGGGAAATATTGAACACTAGACTGATATACAATAATTCTTTGTTGCCATCAATGGTGACCCTCAAATTACTGAAGTAACTGAGGAAAATAACTGCTCACGTTTGTATATAACTACAGAATCAGACCTCATAGTCACCTCTATATTACTCTCTGTAATGTCCTATTATATGTAGGAAACGTGGATGCAAAATTTTGCGTGCGTGCATTTTGTGAGGAAAATTAGAATTAAAGAGTTAAAGAATTATTTTGTCTGTCTCTCTGTTTGTTCCGGCTAATCTCTGGAACAGCTGGACCGATTTTGACGGAACTTTCACTGCCAGATGGCTGATGTTATCAGGAGTAACTTGTGCTACTTTTATTTTAGAAAAAGAATTAGGGTTCCGCGCAAAAAAATTTAATTCCATGAAATTCTGAATTGAACAAAATCCGATTTAAATATGAAAGTATACATCTAATTAATAAATAATTAATTATTAACGTAAATCTCCCAAGTATTTTCACTTGCTTCGAGTAATAATCTTCGAGCCTCGAGTAATAAAGTAGCAGTGTCCAGTACCGCGGCACAGAAATGCGCCTCCCACCGTCGCGTCGCTCCTGCCTGTCGCTCGAGCGGTCTATGGCTATGTTAAATTCGCGCGGACGAAGTGGGTGACAGCTAGTTGTATATATATTTATATGGACTTTTTAATTTATTATAGTTAGTTTGAACTTACTTGTGTCTTTATATGTTTCTACTATGTTTTACTTGTAATGCATTATATATAGCCTGAATCATATGGGATTTTTTTTTGTTATTTGCTTCCTCAGGAATGGCTTCCGGCATCAGTTTCTGCATGAATTAGACCAAAATACAGCCAAGAAAGAATATCAGTCAAGTAACATTGAAAACAATGCTAGACTGTCATTTGAAATGTTTAGTCATTGTGGTTATTGAAAAGTGGTGTGGATTATATGGTAACTTACCATCACCTGTATATCGACTGATTATTTATTTACGGTATTTAGTGCCTTCGATTCCGATTTACTTTTGTATTTTAGGGAATACCAACTATAACTAAAATATAATTACTTGATACTCACAATTTTGTCATCATATCAATGATGTAATCTGGAAGATTGTCAGCTAATACAATCAACTTAGTACTGTCGAACGCAGGAGGATAAATTTTCTCCTCAATGACGTGACGGGGGCAGTTCGAAAAGGCTGTGGATATGTGCATCATGACCTTAAGATTAGGCATTTCGTGTGCCAGACTCATAATATCTCTGGTGCCGCGAACGTTTGTATAAATTGCAGTCCTTAATTTCTGATCAAAGCTTACCGTTGCCGCTAAGTGAAAAATTACATTAATCTGAAAGAAATAGTATTATGCAATACTGTAATAAATAGCGAAAAAAATATCGGGGGTAATACCATAAGAGCTCAATTTTGCACATTCTACGTCCGCCCTTACGTACGAGAAAAGAGACATAAAAAAATTTCAGGCACAAAATTTAGGCTCGAATGGTATAGCTTGTAACATCGAAATATGAAACATGAAAACCCGAGCAAAAACCCTCGTTATATCGATCCCTTCGCACATGCTGCCGCATTTTTAGCAGCGTTGTCAAGTATAACCGATTTCCAGGAATTTCCAGGAATAAGGAATGGAAGTTACTTAACTTAACTTATTTAGATCTTAATAGAATAGATCTTAATAGAGAAACTTATATAGATCTCCTAGACTGCAAACCAATGCTATTGACGCCCATCTCGCCAAACTTTTATAATTCAGTTGCAAGATTGGACTTGAACAATTCAACCCCAAAATCGTAATCGGGGACGTAATCCAAAAACCTCGGGATAACAATTTTAGACTGATTGGAGCAATTAAGTTTTTGATCGCCATTTTAGATCCGCCATCTTGAAAAATTTGTATCACCTGCAGTTGACCCTAACTTGTTGGTCCATACAATATTTGTTCAAGCACCACCAAACTATCCCTAACCTTTACCGAGTTATAACTCTTTAAAATTGATATAACAGCCATCTTGTTTTCCGCCATTTTGCCCATTTTTTCCTCTTGAACCCTTTCACTTGATATCCATATCATGGGGTTTATGCAGCCCATGAAAAACCAGGCCACCCTCTTTGGAGGTCCGCCATATTGGATTTAGAGTGACGTCATTTTATATTCATATTATTCTCAGCAATCCCTTTCATTTGATACCCATATCATCGAAGTGTATAAAAAATATCTAGTCCGCCATCTTTGGGACTCTGCCATATTGGATTTATAGTGACATAATTTTATTTTTGTATTCTTCTCAGTAAACCCTTTCATTTAATACCTACGTCATGGAAGTGCATAAAATATAATTAGTCCGCCATCGTTGGCGGTCCGCCATATTGGATTTATAATGACGTCACTTAGCTAGCCATTAATTGTCATCAAAACTATATGGGCAAAATTTCAGCTCAGTCGGTTGAGGATGACTACTTTAAAATTCAGATGCAAGATTTGACCCGAACAAACATACATATACTGTATCCAACGAGAGAATGGACTTGCACTCGAGCGAAAATTCGTCTGTTTTGGTCAGATCTCCGCCCCTTAGAACATTAGTTCAACGCCCTCAACGTCTTAATTGGCTCAGCAGGTAGCCAGGGCCGGCGCCTGGGTCCGATACCTACCTGGTACCTAATTATATAAAGTACCTACTACTGCCTACCTGTTCACAGTTTGTATTTGTAGTCTCGCAAGTACGGTTATTTTAGTTGTGTTGTTTTCGGTTGTGAAATAAGTTTTAAATCTATTATAAGAATGGCAGCAGCCAGAGACGAGATAAATCCACCATTATCGGAATGAAGGTCCTGCGTAGCTCGTTACAGAGCCCCTCCTCTTTAGTCGCCGATGCGCAAAGCAAGTTCATTCTCTCGTTGGATAGAGTATAGATACATATATACATAGCAAGTTGAATAAAATCTAGTAATCATGCCACTTCTCTAACCATGCATTGTCATCCAAACGAAATGTGCATGCAAAATTTCAGCTAAATCGGTTGAGGATAACTGCTTTAAAATTCAGTTGCAAGATTTGACCCGAACAAATATAGGTACATAGATACATAGATACATACATACATAGCAAATTAGATAAGAGGTTATAAAAAATAGCAGGAGCTGCGGGATCCGAACTTACTACCTACAGTACAGAACTTAGTACCAAAAAAATTAAGTCGCATTAAATATCAACTGCCAATTATTTCGTACTGTATGCACAAAAATTACGGATTCTACTATAGGTAATAAACGCCATCATTTTTGTACCTTGTTTCGCAGGAGCTGCATATCCTGAAAACTCAATCCCAAATTCGGCAAACAACAATCACCCTCAATCCCAATAACTTTCTTCCGAAAATTTGGACAGTCTATTTTCAACCTCTGGAAAGGAACATCGTCCAAAATCTCATTGACTCTTGTTTTCGGATCCTTTCCCTTCTTGTCCCGTATTAGAATGTACACTGTTGACAGATCCGGGAAGGATCTAAGCAGCTTTTCTAGTAGGACTTTGCCGAAAAATCCCGACGCACCAGTAATAAAAATATTTGAATTGCTGTAGAACTGCTGGATAGGGCTTAGATTTAGATTTGGTGCATATTTCGCATAATCGTGTGAGGTATCCATACTGAAAGTATCCATATTTAAATCTGTAACATAAGTATGAAAGCTAGATTTATTTTGTGAAATTCCATATAAACGTTGGATAATTTATCATGTGATATGACACACACACAAAGATCTTAGAAGATTTAATAAGAAGTATATTAAATAAGTAAGAAATTTTCTGTGGTGGCAACAGTTTCGCAGTAAAATGACAAAAATCACCGCGAGGTCCGTTAGGGGTGACTTTTGGGGGTGAAGCGGCCACCTGCGCTATTGGAACTATTTTGTTTCTTGGAACGTTGCAACCAGGCCATTGGGACGTTACACCCTCGCGTGTATAATCCTCAAGTGGCAAAAGGTTATGTTTTTTCCTATACTTACGTCCTTTTTTAGCCTTAATTAAAGGGACTAGACATCTGACTTTTTAATCCTTTCATCAATTCAATAAGTTGCCTGCTATAATTAAATATACAAATATAGTACCTCAATAAAAGTGTGCAAGACAGCGGTGCTAGAGAATATTAGTCTTGTTACTTTATAATTAATGGTTTTTTAATTAATTAATGTTTTCATGTATACTTACTATAGTTATTAATTATTAATTGCTTATTAATATTACTTATTAATTGTATACATATTATAATTGTTTTTTTTTTACATTAAGGTCGTTACGTTCACTTTTGTCAATTGACCATTTAGATATCAGAAGATCGTTGGAGGTATATAATTCTGATTAAATCCATTAGTGAAATCGACGGCTCTCTTCCTTTAATATTTATTATTAGATCTCAAGGCATGTATGTCACAAGTTTAGTAACGACATATTGTGATATGGTATTTTGCATAGAATATTATTAATTGTTGTCAGCATATAGTAGCTACTATGTCCCTATTCTGTGAGCGCGTTT
>CAXKVY010012579.1:0-22182 GCA_964058915.1 Tetropium fuscum | reverse complement strand
TAATATTACTTCTCAATGCATAGTGGTACTGCCACTATCGGCTTCCTCATAAAATAGTAGGTGGTACTGCCACCCTCTCAAGGCATAGTGGTGCTGCCACTATCGGCTTCTTCATAAAATAGTAGGTGGTACTGCCACCCTCTCAAGGCATAGTGGTGCTGCCACTATCCGCTTCTTCATAAAATGGTAGGTGGTACTGCCACCCTCTCAAAGCATAGTGGTACTGCCACTATCCGCTTCTTCATAGAGTGGTAGGTGGTACTGCCACCTTTTCAAAGCTTAGTGGTACTGCCACTATCCGCCTTTTTTACCGACGTATTTAGTCTTTATAGTCAGTGAATTTTCTGGTTTTTGGTTGAACGGCACTACGCACGGAACTATCCCACTTCTGATGGGATAGTTCCGATAAACAATTGGTATAATATTAAAATAAAACAGGGGTTTTCACCACCAAAGATTTTATTTTAAGACTCTACAACAGTACTCTATGAGTCTATGTTGGTAACTATCTGACTATCGCCGAGCTCCCGATTTCGACTCGGTACGCCGCCGTTCGGCCATCCTTCCGAGTAGAGTGTCAGATATATATATATATATATATATATATATATATATATATATATATATATATATATATATATATATATATATATATATATATATATATATATATATATCTATATATATATATATATATATATATATATATATATATATATATATATATATATATATATATATATATATATATATATCTATATATATATATATATATATATATATATATATATATATATATATATATATATATATATATATATATATATATATATATATAACGCGAATTTTAAATTTTAAAAAGAAATAAAAACAGTGTAGAAGAAACATTTAATCTTCTATTTAAAAGGATAACTTAACCAACGTAAGAATAAATTATAAATAATTCATAAATTAAAATAACTATTACAAAATAAATTATATGCAAATAAACTATAACAATATATATATATATATATATATATATATATATATATATATATATATATATATATATATATATATATATATATATATATATATATATATATATATATACATGCTTTTGTAATAGTTATTTTAATTTATGAATTATTTATAATTTATTCTTACGTTGGTTAAGTTATCCTTTTAAATAGAAGATTAAATGTTTCTTCTACACTGTTTTTATTTCTTTTTAAAATTTAAAATTCGCGTTTATATTACAATCCTCTAGTGCTGTAGTATAGGCATACCACAATATGCGTATGTATATTATGTATAATTGGCTGTATGTTCCTATTAAAACCTTGATATACTTATCCCGATAATATAGATCACTATAATATAAATCATGTAGAATAAATTCAGAAAACATTATTAAAACTTTAATATTTTCGGCAAAGCCGATAATATAGATCTCTATAATATATGCATTACATTCCGAACCATGATGAATGTGGGTGAATGTGGAATGTGGGAACCGTGATGAATGTTGTGAAATTTTGTTGAAAATTAGTCGAAATATCTATTGATTTGAGCTCTTATTTTGATAACATTTATGCTGGTAAGTATTTATATGTTCCTATTTTGTTGTAGAAATATTTTACCCTTGATTCATGATATATTTGTTGTGCTAGCTTATTATTATTAATCTGATCATATATTAGGTTTACCTTACTTTCTTTTTTGATGATTTTCTAGGACTTTTTTAACTTCTCTGGAGGACTAGAGCTGCTAGTAGATATTACCCACGATATTATTGGTACCTCCGAATTACTCCAGATCCTATTTTGCAGTCCAGTACCCCGTAGTTTTCTCTGTAAACGTACTTCTAACCTCTTGGAATGTTTTGTAAGTTTAATCAATTTCGAATTCTAAATTTTTGAACTCTACCCATGAGGAAAGAATTTCATGCTCTCTTATAAAACAAAAATTATCAAAATCATAAAAATCTCAATTTTAAAAATACCTATCCATAATTGGTAATTTATAAGTGTTCACGAAGACTGTGAACTGGCGCCCATAACATTTCAAATTGTCGACCAAACGATCTTCAGATAATAAGCATAAAATAAAGAAGTAAACATATACATATTCTATTTTTAGCATATATGAGCATAGTTCAAACCATATTTTCTATTATTAGAATAAAATAAAATATAAAATATAAACTCATTAAAATAAAGTAAAAATAAGTTGTTATTTGTGACAGCACCGTGTTGCAGGTTATATAATCTATATATGTTTCATATTATAGTAAAATTTGTCTAAATATAAAATAAAGTAAATTTGCAGTGCGTGAATTAAATGAAATTAAAATGTAAGTACGTTATCTTGGACATTTTATGGATTTTTAAGCATTGTGAGGAAACTATTAGACCTCCGGACGTCGTTCTGTGCTTAAATTAAAGCTAATTACATTCGCTACAACATCTTCCCCTATGACATTACCCGTAAAGTTTTCCCCGATTTCGGGGACGAAAGTTGACCACCAAATCTTATTTTTGGAAAAAATGTGAATTTTTGGGAAGGCTGTATCTTAGTAACTATTATACGTACAGAGCTGGTTCTGATTTCAAATTATAGCAAATTTAATCTACTTTAAAATCGTCATAACATGTTTTATACGTATAACGTTACAACGTATAAATTAGAAGATATAGTGAAAAAACCGAAAAAAGTGCGAAAATTTCGCGGTTTTTCGAGTGTTACGAAGTTAACACAGATCTTTCGAAGCTACAAATTTGGAGATATACTACTGGTAGTGGTCCTAATAGTACATTAAAAAAATCAGAATTAGTCGTTAGCGAATTACTACTGTACTATTTGACTGGCCTATTAAGCAGCAGTAGAAAAACTGATATTAGGCCACTCAAATTAAAAAAATCGGTGGAAAAAATCCTAGAGAGTTAAATTTTTTTTTATTCTTCCTTTACACTTGGGCATCCAAGTGTAAAGGAAGATCTTGTGGTGATCTTCATCCCTTGACAACCTTAGATCAAACTGCCCCAGCTGTAATCCTTTTAAAAATATTCTGCAGTTGCACCAAAGGCTGTGGCGTACGTTGCGGATGCCGCAAGGCAGGCATCAATTGCTCTTCAGTATGCTAGAACTGTGAGGGCGCGTGCACGAACGGCCTTCCAGTTGAAGTCGACAATCTGGCATATGAGGATACTGTAAGTTTTATTCAAATTATCTACATTAAATCATCTGTCTATTAATATTGTAATTAACAAGATTGTAACTAGGTTTTCAATGTTTAGGATGAAGATGAAAATGCAACTTATGACGACGACTTGGAATCAATACATTCAATTTAATGTGTTTTACTAAAATCATTTATATTAAATCAACTATCTATTGATATTGTACTAAACAAGACAGTATAGAATAGCTATAGAACCTCGTGACCTCCTCTCCAGTCTAATGAAGTGTTGGACCCAATAAATTTAATATACTGTTTTATTCAAATCATCTATTAAGCCAGTATTATCAATCTTGTACAGTACAATACTCTAAATGCACATAAAGCACATTTGGTGAAATGATTTTTCCTTTATCAGCCTAATAAACTCGCTTACGGTTAGCCCTACGACAAAAATGCAAAGGAACATTTTTATATGAAATCTTATCAGCTTTCATTTTGTAAGAGGGTAAAAAAACGATAGGAGTAATCGTTTCCGAGATATAAGCAAAAAACTGAACTATGGTACCTTTAAACCCCCCCCCCCTTTCTCGAGCTTACCCCCCACCTTCGGGGACTTTTGATATATGTCTACCTAAGTGCAAAGGAAGCGTTTAAAAAAAGTTCCAACTCTCTAGGAATTTTTTCCATCGATCTCCTTATTTTTGTGTAATTTGACTAGGCTATTATTATAGGTTAATTATTAGCGTTTGCTAATAATAAACCCTTTTCATAATCTAGGGGTACATCCGGTACCCTTCCTTTTCACAGCACAAATACTTAAATTTCCATCACCCAGTTAGCTATAAATTAAGACCATAACACAACTTAGAGCTATGATAAATTTAATGTCTCGCAATAAAACAAACGGAAGGGCCAGACATCCAAGACAAGGAAAATAATTCCAGCGATTGAGATTCAGTTAAAGTAGCGACAGAGGCGTTTTATTAAATTTATGACATGTGTCAGATTGTTGGGGTCTAATAAAACCGTTGCCCCCGGCTTATATGCAACGATTAATCTTTTTATTTCGACAAATCCGACGGTTATTAGTACTTGGTCAAGCGAGGAACTTCTTACTCCTGTCTCAGAAGGAGATTGCTATATGCAATTACAGTGGAATTAAAATGATTGTCGTGCTCTTCGGCTTTTACTATGATTCAGTGGAGGGGCTTTTTAATGCCATAATCATACAATGGGTTGTTTCGGCGTGTCGAGTGCTACTCACGTCCTGAGACTCGTCAGCAGAATACGTCTGGGACACGTGCAGCTTTTCCGCCAATATGGTCGCTCGTCGTGCCCTCACTACAGATTAACCCCGGCCGGACAACTCGTGAATTAACCTGAATCAATTTTCGATACTGAGAGTAAGTACGTCCTTCTGCAAACCATCAAACTTGGAGAAGTATTCAATCTCAGGATGAAAATCGCTTAATCTACATGGCAAGACAATAATTATTAAAGGTCGTAGAGTCAACTAATGAATTAACAGAAATTAATATTGGAATTAATACAACTAATTACCTTCATTGGCACTATGTAGCAATGATTGGTAAAACTAATTCCATTCTGGAAAGGTGTTTACAAAATATTTTTATCACTTTTAATTAATAATAAAACCACAAGAACTTTTTTTGTAGGATAAATTTCTCTTTGTAACGAAATAATTTTGCCAATCAGTGTTTTGTAAGAAAAACTGACAAAAAAAATACCGGAGGTCGAGCGATTTTGTGAGAAGTACTGGTTGGCAAAATTTTTATTGAAAAAAGAAATTCATCCATAAAAGAAAAGCTTGAGTGTTTTTGGCATGATAAATTAACGACAATATATCTGAACGAATAGCAACAATAATGATATTATTTATCTTTATTTATATGATTATTAGAAGGAGCAATCAGTTATTGAAAATACAGCTGTTATAAATTGTTTGATTTGGTGTACTGGGTTAAATATTCTGTTCTCTAGGTTCCACACATCTCGACTATTCGTTTCGATTTTTTTTTCTCGAGGCTCTTAAGTTACTAAAAAGATTTTCAAGATGTTCGGGGTTATTTTGGTAGTAGTGTAACGTAAATACATTCCTTTCCGTTATATAGCAAATATTTTGAATAATAGTACCCTATTTCAAATATTTAAAACAAACCGCGAGTTACCTACATACCATACCATGCGATATTGAAATAACGTATGTCCGCAGCGACCCGAAATGGTAAGGAAATCTACATAAATACGCCGGACGCCGGCGAAATTATTCTCTTAGCCGACTTTCTTGACCGTATCATTTTACGTTCTTCGCCGTTCGTGAACTCTTATATTTTCGGTATTGTTAGTGAAGTGCGGTCATGTTAGAGAAGCTTATGATGGCTTCTTTAAACAGAGGATCTGGAGTAAAGCAGAAACGAAAAACAGTTTGTGACGGTGCTGAAATCATAACTGGAGCAGAAGTTATAAATCGACTGATTTGAAGAGAAAAAAAAATGTAGTTGAGGAACCATAATCCTCAGGTGAAGACGACCATTATAGCACTGTATCTACAGATAATGAAGATCTTCAAACTATGATACAGGAGGAAATAGATAATGACAATTATATAGGGCAAGGAAAAGTGGCGGAGATCAAAATTGGAAACTGGGTTATAGTGAAATTTGATGTGAAAAAGAGGTCATAAAATTTTTGAAAAAAATATCCAGTGCCAGATCTAAAACTGCATTTAAATTTCCTAATACAAAGGATGAAAGCATAGTTAGCAATGACGACCTTGTTTTCATTTTACCTAATCCAACAGTTCGACGGAGAGGCGAGCTAAGCTTTAATATTTCATTTGATTACTACAATATCCAGTGACTTCAAAAGTTCTATGATTATTTTCTATGTGTTCTCTTAAGTTACTTTGCAAGTTTTATGCTCTAAGTATTTTAATAATATCGTTGAGTTACCTACCTCTATTTATTTGCGATTTCTAATGTTCATTTAGTTTACTACCTGCCTAATTATTATAATATATTAACTTTAAGTTACCATTTTCTGCCTCTATTGAAGTTAGATACTTATTAAAACATTTGTTTTTGCAATAAAGAACTTTTGCTTAAAGAACTATAAGGTACAGTCTTTATTTTTTATATTTTGCAATAAAGAACTTTTGCTTAAAGAACTATAAGGTACAGTCTTTATTTTTTATATTTTTATATTATATTTATTATATTTTTATATAATATATATATATATATATATATATATATATATATATATATATATATATATATATATATATATATATATATATATATATATATATATATATATATATATATATATATATATATATATATATATATATATATATATATATATCGATATTATCTACAGCTAAACCCTAGAAATGCCCACAACTGATTTCTTTCGTCTTAACACTAGCATAGAGGCATTCTTTGTTTTCACAGAATTCAACTATTTTATATGCATTGCTAGAAAGTATCAAATTCAATAACTTAACTCAACCCAAATTAGTGACAATACTAGTCATTTTATATTTCTTTTTTCCCTTCAGACTCCCTTCCCTTTTCTTCTTTTCTCTTCAGACTCGCATTTAAGGGGGTATTTTCTTTAGCATTTTTACCCACATAAAACCTGAAACGCCTCAAAGAGATGCTATAAAAAATACTTATGATTATTCAACTGCACATTAAATTACCTGGATGTCCGTTGGACAATGTCATCTTCCAATGACAGATAATACGCCCCTCGTCGTAAGGAGCTGTCAAGACACGTTTTAATTTCTCTTCAAACGTCCCGGACCTACACCGGCGCCTAATTTCAATTGCCGCAACGCTTACTACGCGTGGATGTCTGGCTGGACCCGAGCATGGTATTATTATGGACGTTCTTACTGTCTATTATTAATTAAAAAATAAATATTTTGAATTGAATTGAATTGGGGCATTCTTTGTGTGAGCTGTTGACATATATGCCATGAGTATAAATTAAATGATTATTTAATTTAATATTGTATCGTACCTTATCGTTCGATATTGTACTACCTTGTAGATTCTGGAAGTAAAGTTTACAATGAACTATTAATGTTTGAACTATTAATTTAATTATTTTTATTAACTTCACTTTAGTATAGATTTTACTCTTGATATATTGCTCAAAAAGGAATTTATACATATTTTTTCCTCCAAATTTATTGTAAAGGTAATCCTGAACTGGTAATTTTTTCTTCTATACTTTGATGACCGAGAATAAATTCCTCTGGTGACTAAGCTGAGCAGACCATCATTGCCTGTATTCCTGAACGCCAGACTGGAAGATGTCTCCTCCCATTGCTGGTGCATTTCACCCATTGTGGTACACATTACACATCGCCCTTGGAGGGTATGTTCCAGTTCCGTTGGACCTCCGAGTCGTAGCCGCATCCTAGGATCCTAGGAAATCCATATTCCACGAGGGGATCTCCAGAGTCTGGTCTGACCAGGAAAGGTATACCTTGTCTATTTTTATTGCCCACAGGAATTACCAGATCTTCGTAATATTTCAATTTTCAATTTTACCAAGGTTTACTACTCACTTCATTGTAAATGTTAAATTTTTCAGCTTGACTTGGTGTCAAGAGTGATTATGTTTTTTATTGCTTTAATTTAGAGCCCTTAAGGCTACCTTTCAAACAGTAGAGTCATTTTTACGCCCTTCATTATTAACTGCTTCGGCTTGCGGCTTATTAACTGTTCATTTTAAACTAGATTATGTCATTTTGTAAACCATCCACTAGTACCTATATTTATTTGTTATTATATTGTTTAAAAAAATATATTTCTTTTATTTCTCTAAGTAACAATCTGATTCACAGAGGTTACAGCTGGTAATTATTGTCTAGTCATTTCTGCGGTTTGCAGTGCTCCTCTAGTACTGGCGTCCAATTAATTATTTATTTTTTTAAATATAAATTCAAAGTAGAAATAGGTTAAGTCAGTAATTATCCAGCTGTGATTTTTCTGAGGTGATATACCTAAGGGTATACCTAAGTGCTATAAGAGCCTCTAACTAACCATCTAATCCACTTATCCACGACCTCCGGAAAAATCTGAGCAGCAGATAAGCAAAACAAAAAATCCATCAATATATCTACATCTCCTGGATGACATACCATTTAATTCAGGTAAACTATATTAAAAGGAGAGGTGTTATAGTAGGGTTTGATTGATGGCAATGATAAGTGTCCGGTAATCTTTATAAGTAGTTGGTCACATTAAATAAGTAAATGGGTAAATGGGAGACTACACTAGCACGGTTATTATTTGTGATGTCCAATTTTACCTGCAGAATTTTTGATGCAAGTAGATATCGTATTAATTTTCAGTGGACCATTTTTGTTCCCACCGTGCGAACCAATAATATTAGTAAATTATTTAAATTAGTGATGATATTGCTGTTTCTAGTCAATTATTCTTTAAAGGTAGCAAATAATTTTATTATTAATATACATTCCTTATTTTTAAAGTGAGCGTGACTCAGACAGTGATAACAGGTTGCAGCAGACATTAGAATGCAGCAGATTAAGAGAATACTATGAGGACTGAAAGATCGTAATTTAAATTATTAATAAACAGATGTTAGTTACATCTCACAAATGAAAGGTTTGCTGTCGAATTTAAATTAGATCTTTTCTTTCGTTTGAATGACGTGTCTCAGGGGAATTCCGTGCACGTCAAAACGCTGTACTTTTAATTATGTCTACAGTAATTAAAATCCGTTTTTTTCCCTAAAACAACTTTGCTTTTAAATCATTAATTTGTTTCGGGCGATTTCATTTAGTACCCGTAAATTCCTCTTCGGATTTTTGCAAAGTTGGAAGCCGGAACATGGTTGGCGAATAAAAGAAGTTAATTAACGGGAATTGTTGTTTCCTTGTTTTCATCTTTTGCGATTTTTTCAGGGCGGATCTCGAATATTATTTGCTTAGCAGTTCTGCAATATTTCGTTGTTATCTTTAAATAACATTATTACGGGTCATCACGCTTTTCGTGGAGTAATACAACTAGAATATTATCACGGGCTATTTTAACCTTGCAGAGAAATTAGTTAACCTTTCTAAATACTATAATAGAGATAGAGATAACGTTCAGCATAGATTAGCGAAAAAACTTAACAACAAAATAACCGATATACTGTAAAATTTGCCCTAATTTTGGCACTGAGTAAATTTGGATAGCTGCCATCGATTAAGTTTCTATTTGGAGTGTTAGCTAGGCCAATCCTTTTGTTACGTTCACTTTTCGCTAGTGACATGAATTGGTATCTGAGTTAAATTGTATTTGTAGCTCTACGATACTATGTATAGCACATTAATTTGATCCGTATGATTGCATTGAGGTACACGCCAAGATAGCTGAAAAAGATCATACTGAACTTTTGATCTTTTTCAGCTATCTTGGCGTGTACCTCAATGCAATCATACGGATCAAATTAATGTGCTATACAGCAGTTCTCAAAAGTTTTTTAGGGTTTCGATAATTACACATTGAATTTATTTTTTCGATGTTATCGCTTAACATCGACGTTTTTCGTTTTCATCGATGATTAACTTTAGTCTATCGTATTAGAAAGGAATAATATATGGCAATCATTAAATTTCGTCATCATCATCGTCGTCATTATCATCATCTTCAGATCTTGAACCCAAATTAATAATTTACGGTTCAACCTCATCGTAACGCACTTCACGTTCCCAATCTTTGTTTACAATGTCTTCTACATATCTAACACAATTTTCCAAAATATCTGGAGTAATTTTATCCGAAGCCCTGCACCAATATGTCGATCATAATAATTGGACGGAAGATAATGGTAGCAAGGGTCTGTTATTTCAAGGGCAAGGGTCTCTTGATGTAGGAGGTTTCTTATAAATTTTCGGCTCTGTTTTTCAATAGTACCGTTAGAAATTATTGAAAATAGATTAATATGTAGCACTGTCAATGTGACTTTAAATTTGCCTTTTAAAATAATTAATTGTTTTCAAATATTTTTACTGACACTTTCGATTCCGAAAAATCTAAGTAAGACATGCTAGTGCTTAACATGGCCGATATTGTATTGTACGTTATGAGATGTTAGTCGTTTATTGCATCAACACACGTCGTGTGCTGATGCCCCTGCTGCTGATGCTGATGAAATTGACCAAAAACAACAAGCTTAACGAGTAAATTGATGTATACATACGTCATGAATGCTGAAAGAGACTATTTGCGCGCTCACCATGATTAATATAATTCGTGATTAGAACTTTCTTTACGGCATTATCGATTTGCCATAGACCTTTAATAACACTAATGACACTAATAACACTAATGAAAAGTAGAAATAGGTTAAGTCAGTAATTATCCAGCTGTGATTTTTCTGAGGTGATATATCTAAGGGTACCTAAGTGCTATAAGAGCCTCTAACTAACCATCTAATCCACCTATCCACGACCTCCGGAAAAATCTGAGCAGCAGATAAGCAAAACAAAAAATCCATCAATATATCTACATCTCCTGGATGAGAGACCATTTAATTCAGGTAAACTATATTAAAAGGAGAGGTGTTATAGTAGGGTTTGATTGATGACAATGATAAGTGTCCGGTAACCTTTATAAGTTGTTGGTCACATTAAATGGGTAAATGGGTAAATGGGAGACTTTCGATTCCGAAAAATCAAAGTAAGACATGCTAGTGCTTAACATGGCCGAAATTATATTGTACGTTATGAGATGTTAGTCGTTTATTGCATCAACACACGTCGTGTGCTGATGCCCCTGCTGCTGATGCTGATGAAATTGACCAAAAACAACAAGCTTAACGAGTAAATTGATGTATACATACGTCATGAATACTGAAAGAGACTATTTGCGCGCTCACCATGATTGATATAATTCGTGATTAGAACTTTCTTTACGGCATTATCGATTTGCCATAGACCTTTAATAACACTAATGACACTAATAACACTAATGAAAAGTAGAAATAGGTTAAGTCAGTAATTATCCAGCTGTGATTTTTCTGAGGTGATATATCTAAGGGTACCTAAGTGCTATAAGAGCCTCTAACTAACCATCTAATCCACCTATCCACGACCTCCGGAAAAATCTGAGCAGCAGATAAGCAAAACAAAAAATCCATCAATATATCTACATCTCCTGGATGAGAGACCATTTAATTCAGGTAAACTATATTAAAAGGAGAGGTGTTATAGTAGGGTTTGATTGATGACAATGATAAGTGTCCGGTAACCTTTATAAGTTGTTGGTCACATTAAATGGGTAAATGGGTAAATGGGAGACTTTCGATTCCGAAAAATCAAAGTAAGACATGCTAGTGCTTAACATGGCCGAAATTGTATTGTACATTATGAGATGTTAGTCGTTTATTGCATCAACACACGTCGTGTGCTGATGCTCCTGCTGCTGATGCTGATGAAATTGACCAAAAACAACAAACGTAACGAGTAAATTGATGTATACATACGTCATGAATGCTGAAAGAGACTATTTGCGCGCTCACCATGATTGATATAATTCGTGATTAGGACTTTCTTTACGGCATTATCGATTTACCATAGACCTTTAATAACACTAATAACAGTTTTTGACCGGTATCAGTTGTGCAACTTTTGTTCTTTCTTTTCTACTGTTCTGTAACTCGTAGCTCACGCAAAAAGCGAGATTGATATATCTGTGAATAATAAGTTGTGCTAGACAAAATAAACGATTTTTGTTTTCTAGAAATCGAGAGGTGCCATTTTTTTAAATCAGCGTCCTTTTAGTTGCAGTTAATTTTCGAGTTTTACGTGATTCCCTTTTGAAATAAAGTATTTTTTGGCGTTTCGAGGATTGGGATTATAGGGGCAAGCACTGTCTATATATTTTTGTGGTTGTAATAACCAAACGAATACAGCAGATTCTGCATCTCGTGCCCATGATCTTCTTAGCTTCTTTATGTGTCCTCTAGAACCTGCCTTGCATTAGTCCCCATTATCGGTTGAAGAAGTATCTCGCCTGGGCTACCATTCGAAGCCATTGAACATCCATTGAGTGAGTTATATATAAGTAGTAAGGTTCACTTAACTATTTTTTTGCAATATAAGTATGTAAACTAATTAGTCGTGTCTTTCAGGGCATCTTCTTTCTTTCGTGACTCCAGGTAACCACTTTTTTTCTTTCTTCTAGTTGCACTTCACAATTTGTTACTTGAAATCTTCGTTGAAGATTATACATTGTACCCTGGACTGTGTCATCTGCAGAATATCGACATCTTTCGATTTACTTAGCGTTGGACTGGTTCCACTGATGTAAAACCTTACATAGGGTTGGATGCTGGAGAGACCCACCTTGCCAGGACACTCATTAAAAATCACAGATAAGCATAGTTTTAGTATATTAAGGGCCACATATTTTTCTCAATGTAATTTCTCTTGTGTTGGTGTGGGCCCCGTGTAAATTACCTGAATGCTTCCACTACTGGAATAGTAATATTTATGTAGGCATAGCCCTAATTTATATAGAATTGTTTTATGTGAATTGTACCTGCACGTATATTGTTTGTCTTTTTTTAGTAAAGATATGCAACTTTTGTAATACCACTTTTGAAATCTAACTTTTGGAAATACAATTTTTAGAATAAAAAGATATTAGCGTGGTGTGTTTTTTGTTTAATGAAATTTACAAGATTTTGAGGGTAATTTGGACACCCAGTGCAGTTGGGAACTATCTGACGTGGTACTGACATTAAGCAGTATGCAGTGGCATAAAGCAGTATCACATTGTATGGTGCTAAAAATGACAAAAACTTGAACGAATTGCGATATAAACGTTTCATAGCATTAACTTCCAAAGATAAAAGAATACTTCATTCTTTACCTCCAACAGAAGATGCAGCAAAACAACATATTAAGAGAGTCTTCAAAGTCCAGCAATGGAAAAATAATTCGTTAATACCTCCTGATGAATGGAGTTCGCAAAAAGATAATTATTTAACACCAACCAAAATGACGTAACCAGCAGCATCTAACAAAGTTTTAAAAATCATAGTTTGCTCTTGCAAAATAGGATGTGGTTCAACGTGTGGCTGCAGAAAAATTATTCATTGCTCACCTGCCTGCATTGTTTGCAGTTAAAGTGACTGCGACAACCACCGACCACTTGAACAAGATGAAGTCTCCGAAACGCAAAATATAAATGAAAATTAAATTTGCTTTTTTATATAAATATATAGCATAATAAATTTTCTATAGTTGAAGATTTCCTATTTTTGTTCCACAAATTAATTGTATATCATTATTACATAAAAAGAACTTTGTTGGTATATGACATATAATTTAAAAATATTTACAATAGCATTATAAAAATATAACATACATAATTATCTCTTTTATTCATGATTTCAAAGGATATTGTATAAACAATTTCCTGCATAATTATTATAAATATTGTTTAAACAATAGAAAAAATTCCGTGCCGGCTTTAAATGATTCTGATTTTAAAAAATATAAAATACTAAATTTTTTAAATAAAAAAATTGAAAACCCCCTTGACGTACTGCCGAGTTAAAGTAGCCCCTATAAAAAATAAGGAAGCCTTATTCCTCTCATGAAAGAGATTAGTGGAAATTAGAAGAAGCGGAGCTATAGCCTTTTCATTACAGCAAGTGCTTGATGAAAAAAATTGAAGACAATATAAAAACAGACCTAAAGTAAAAGAAAGACAATATTAAAAATGCAGAGTTTTTAAAACGTTTGTTTTATGACGATCCTTCTTTTATGCATGTATCCTTCAAATAATATAAAATACACATTGATTGATACAAACATGCGATTTACATCGCAGTTTTGTGTGCCTGCGGAAACGTTTTAAGTTGTACTTCCATTACACCGAAACTGTTAATTAATGTAAGTTAGATGCACTTTTATTTAAAATTCCAAGGAAGCGTAGAGACGTTTGGTACAGATCTGATGAACCAAACTAATGAATATTCATCACGACGAAGTTGGTTGACACTAGCTCCAGTTGTTCAGTTTTAGCAGTACCTCTCATTATTGTATTTTAAAGAATAGAAATTAAATAGTCGAAATAGCTATAGTCATCATATATTTACTATGAATTGATTACATGCAGGTATATAATAATTGTTGTTCAATTTGATTTAGAGAGAGCACAAAGAATTGGTCTTCTAAATGACAATATTTAATTTCATGTAATTACTCGCGCCAATATCGATGGCTATAGATGTGATCTCGATAATAGGGGGCCGAGCGGTACCATCGCTCTTTACCCCTAATATCTATGTAGGCCGAGACCGCCTCGTAATGGGTAAGCCGGGCGTTTCACATGACCCTCCCCACAAATGTGATCAGTGTCACGCGAAGTTACGCACCCTCCCCCGGTCCTGGCTGATGGGCCCCACCGGCAGAGCCTTGCTTCTGGCGCTCTTGGCTTTCTTCGCCGGTGTGTCATACTGATTACTAAAAGCAGGCTTAGGATTTCAAAAATACTGCAAAGGAAAAATAGGGGTGTGTCAAAATGAATTAAACATCAATAATTAAATGTGAAACAATTTAAAGTGCAGAGAATAAATTTATCCACAGGCAAATTTTAATTTATAGTGTATTGTCATTTATTCATAAATATGATTCATTTTCCGAGCGTAAACTCTAGGAGTGAAAATGTTTAAACGACATTATGATACGACACTGCTTTCACTACCAATTTTAAATCATCCACTGGGTGTTTATACTATTGGATAGAAGCCAAAATCGCGTAGCGTGGCAATTCTGTTTTTATCCTCATGAAATTATGAAACTTATAGCTCTTCTCATCATCCACCAGGAAATACATATATTTTCAATTCTAAATACAGGGGCGTGGCTTGGAATATTCGATTATCTTTTAAGATACACTCCAGAAAATAATTGTATTTTTATTAAAGCCGTAGATGTAATGTAGATGAACAAAATCGGCATTTAATTATAAAAGCAACTTGATGATGATAGTATAGATGCTTAGGATCAATTTCCCGCAATACCAGAAAATTCACATATTAGGATTCAAAATAGCGGCCAATTCTTCGAATATGGCTTATAAATTATAAAAAAATATAAAATAATATGACCGGTCTAATATGTTTTTTTGGCAGGTAATATAATTTAAGATAAAAATTTTAAAGTACCTATAGAATAACTCCTTGATGAATTATTAAAATACCGGGTGTGCCAAAATTAAATAAAAATATATTTTTCGTATGTCGTTTGAAATTATATGACGATTACAACTGAAAGAGATTTATTGTTGCTATAATAAAGTTGCTAAAAGAAACATTATTCATTATCTATTACATTCCTAAAATTAGAGTAGATATTATATCACCTTAAAATTGTTTTTCTTTTTTCGCCAAATATGATTTAAACATAATTTTTGGTATTTTAAAATATGTTATCGTTTTTCATGAAGAGCTGCAAAAAAAAGAACAGATAATTTTTCCAATAGATCTGTCCACAAAATTTTGCTTTCAACTGAAAATGATAGATCTATGGATATTATGAACCCCTATAAAGTAAAAAAATAATAGTTATTTACTTTCTGCGTTATTCGTAATAGCAATTACCCCAACGCAGTGAGGCTACAAAAATGCTCCCGCGAGCGAGACTAGGTGGATGACATCACATGCCAGCTGTATGCGTCAGACTGGATGTTATAGTACGGTTAGTGATTATTCTGAGCTAGGACGGGCTGGTTATTTACGCCGATAGTTATTGTTATTGCCGATAGTTATTACGCCGACTAGCTTTCACACCACTGGGAATAAACCAGGGTCAGGGAATAAACCTAACGCTGTACCATGATACAAGGAAAGTGTATCATGACGCTGTACAGTATGGAATAGGTTGATCTATCTCACCTGCAGACCTAACAAGCATGTGACGTCGAACCAATGACAACGCGTTTATCCTATTCAAATAAAGCAAGCATTTTCTACGGACGCTGTTGTGGTTCGGATTGACTTTTTTTCAGGCACAGTTCTAATATTGCTATTATTAGGTCAAAAGCTTCATTCCTCACTACTTTTAATGCATATTATTCTTTTTGTGGACACACCTATTATTGTTTGTTGAATCCAATTATTGTTTGGAAATATGGAAAAAACTTTACCTTTTATTTATATAACTGCCCTTGCAAACAACACACTGCATTGTACATGGAACGCCCCCCGCAGACACGTGCATCTCATACTGTCGCAACCTGGCTCGTAACCACAACGGTCTAAATAAGATATTTCTCTCAAAATTTTAGTAGCTGTCGACTAGTTTGGCACCCAGCTGATTCTCAACAACTTCCACCCCCAAGAAGAAGGTGATGGTGGGTCGGTAACATCGCACATCAAAACCGTACCCCAAATGTGTCTAGGCTGATATATACGGCACGCAGTGTGTGTCGACGTAAAGCTGGAGCTGTGTTAGAATGAAATGCATAAACTTGTTTTTGGTTGCAAAAAGCTCTCTTCGTACTTTGGAAAGACATTGAAGTTCTGTCTGAAGAACATACAGGGAATAAGTGAATTTTTCGAAAAAAATAAATATATCTTCACTGAGCTGTTGCTCGACTGAGCTGTTGATTCGACAAATCTATAAATGCTGGTGTATTTTCAGGGTGCTAGATCAAGGTTTTAAAACATGCTCCTTTTCTTTTAGATGCAAAAACGAGGTTGTGTCACATCGTGTGAACGAATGGAAACCCCTAAGCGCTTCTGACGTTCCTATGCCATGGTAATTCCATGAACAGCAAGGTAACGCTGATTTTTCCAGTTCGTTAACACAGTTCTAGCAATCCAGCGGTTTCAAATTCACTATAATGAGAAATGAAGCCCACAATAAAAATTTGTTTCAAATAGCGATCCCAATGTAGAGTCCCAATATTAAAATTAAAAATCAATATTATATAAAATAATAATAACAGTAAAACTAAAGCCAATTTAAATAAAGCCCGCTAAAATATTATGTTACAAATGACTGAAACGTGGGGATTTGTAAACGAATATACAGAACTTAAATAAGTAACTAAATTCAGTAAATACATCATATTAAAAATTAAAGTAAATTCAGTAACTAATAACTATCGCACAGACTATAATATAAGCGCAAGCACACATGCATCTCTGACCAACATATAGACTATAGCGGAATGCCAACCAGCTACGCGCCTGATAGGTCAAAACGTAATTTGATTATAACTAAATAATTAGTCAGCGCAAAAATCTGATTCAAGCATAATTACAATAGACAAGTCATAATAATAATTATAGAGTATCGAGCACTAATAAACTACGTATACCTAGAATAAAAGATTAACGCGAAAGCATTAATGTAAAAATAGGGTTCGAGATTTCTAGCTACGAACCAAAATGAAAATGTCGAGGCACCGCCTCACACATAAATTGAAGTTACACAACAGAAACTGAATCTGATTTTATAGTAGTGTTTAGAATTCGAAATTATATAAAGTGAAAATCAAATTGTAAGAGTTTTAAGTAAAATTAAGTAAATTATATATCATGAAGCAATCTGATTGGCCAGATCAAAACATCATAACAAGAAAGAAGTAAGGTAACCAGGAAGGGAACATGTTTTTTCATACTGCATATCCGTAGCAAGAATCAACAAGCAAAAGGAGAGTCGAGCTAAGGGGTTCGATGAGGCAACAGCCACGTTTCCAAGTTTCCGTAAAATGTATTATAAATTAATAGTAAATCTAAAATAATAATATTAAATGTGTGCTAATTAACCAAGAAACCCAGTGTAAAGGTTATAGAAGCAGAAATAACTGCAACAATAAGTGTTTTCATCGTATTTAACAAGTAATAAGTGGAAGGCTTGGTAGCGTCCCAGCCATAGAAGAGATTTGCGAGTAATATAAAAAGAAAAGAAAATAATTTTCACAATAAATTAAAGTGATAAGAAGACTGCAAGTACAGAAGCAGTAAGTTAAAGGCTTAAGGGTGAATAAATCCCACAACATAGTTCAAACGGGGAAAGCAGCATTTTAGATGACACCACCACCAGAGCCAGGAGCATTTATTAGTCCGTGTATCTACCAGTGATATCACGAAAAGTGATAAGTTTTTGTGCGTGTTGACAAAAAGGATAATAATTTTAAAACTTTGCTAGTATTAAGAAACATTGTGACAGAGGACTTGGTCTCATGCAATAGCTATATGTTACGTAGGTTTGTCGTAGGATGGAAATAATGTTTCAAGATTTGTTTATTTTGTTATCCATATATGACAATAAATGTAGTCATATTCAGTCAACTTCTTCTTTCGTTCTTTTAAAAAATTTCTTAAACAATTTAAGACTACTACATTTGCGCTTCTCTAAAATTTAATTAATTTAATAAAATATTACGAAACCGTCAAATTTACTATTTTGAAAAAGTAACTACATTTTAAAATTAATCATGCAAAGATATTTATCGTAGACCTAATTGGACCCCCTCTAGGACTAAAGAGTGCTCATGTCTCAAGTGATCCTTCTAGTAAAATAGAAATTAGTGCTCACAGAACTGGCGCCCATAAAACAGAGAAGGATTCTCTAGGGAATAAATACTGTAAGTATGCTGTAAGCAAATCAAATATCTCTTCATCATGCTATTACTCTTACAATAGACCATAAATTCAAATTATAACAATTAATCAACGTAAAGAGCATTCATAAAACCAAACAATAACATTTATTATCCCAACGTAGGGGAATTTTTAAGAGCTTTAAAAATTTCGTACTCTCGTATTACCATTATATATTACAATTTATCAGTCAAAGTGGGGCATTATATAAATCTTCATAATTCAAGACTATAAGAGATTTAAAACATTTATAAAAACATTAATAAAATCATAATATAATAAATTGTTATCCCAACGTGGGATAAATATACCTATATATAAAATATCATAGCATCATAACTCCACATATTGATTGAACTTGAATTATATTGCGGAATTCCCTCCAGTTCAGATACGCAGCATTTTTTTCAGCCATACGGTGCCGCATAACGCTGGCATTAATGGTTAATACTTAACCTAAGAGTTTCAGAGTTTCAGGGAAATTGTATAGATACTAAAGAGCCATGTCGATGGCCTGCGAAGTCACCTGACCTCACGCCTAAATAATTTTACAACTTTGGACCTCCCTGTAACATAAATCCCCAAAAGACTACAATACGTACACGTCGTAGATTTCCTCTATTATTTATGAACATACATGACTATAAGAACGATTTTAAGTCCATCATGGCACACTAGATTGAACATTAAAATTTGGCGTAAAAAGATTATAATAAAATCAATTAAAAGTAAAAATATATTAAATCAGTACACCCGTATACAAAATCATTTCTAGATTCCAAAAACAAATATACGGGGTATCCCATTTAAAAATCAAAAGTTAGGGACACTTCCAGTTTTACCGGAAGTTAGTCAAAATTAAAATTGCTTGATTAAAAATAATTATTCTCTAAAATCTCGTATAAAGAAACGTGTGAGGCTGATCTCACACTATAGGCATTACTCCGGATCAATATTTAATCAAACATACCTTACCTAAATATGAAATACCGCATCCGCATGATTTCTACTTTAAAATTCCTTTGTAAATTTTCTTTAGTATGTTACCGCAACCAAGATTAAATTTTTCTAACGCAATGAACGTTAAGTTATTCCGGAATTCTTTTCATAAGCATATTTAATAATTTTAATAATGAAGCGAGGATCCCAAATTAGTTTGAAACAAATTTTCCAGGACGGATTTTCCGGATGAAAAATCTTAGATATAGCGGATAAGATCTGACGAGGTAAATAATTGAAACGAGTGAAAGATAGGTATTAAGTAATTTAAGAAGGATCAGTTTTCTTATTATGGATCTGTATTTTTCGGATGAAAATTGTCGGACTGTAACTGAACCCTTTTATTAAGTTAATGGAACTACAGAAAAAATATTATTTTTTAAATGGAATACCGCTATGTATGCTATGTATTGTTCAATTTTTGAATTACTCTTTTTTTTCTTAAGTAAAAAATATGGCACTATGATAGTCCTATGTATATATTTAACCGTTTTTATTTTAACATATTTAACATTCGTTAATCATCAACCCCCTAACCCCCACCAACCCCAACTTTAGAATGTTAAATAGCATGATATCCCATGTGATACCTTATTGCAACGAATTTTTTATGCTGAATACAGCAAAAAGAGAAATTTTAATTTTGGATCATAAGTAACGAAGATATTCCGTAAATTAGAGTGCCCATGGTTACCTATGCTTTGTTAAAAATAAAAACTTTAAAACAATTGCCCATCAATCGTATTTGACAAAGGAAAGTGCAATGCATCTTGTAATTATGCTCTGAAGGATTTTGTTGCTGATTTCAGCATAGAAGAATATTTTGTTGGCAAATTTAAACACATTGTTCCACAAAAAATGAAGATTTCGGCAAAAAACGAATTTATTTAAAAAAATTAATTGTTTATTAAAATTTAGTACTTTGCTTGGGGAAATCTCGTAAGCTACATTTTTTTTATAATAATTTTTCGAAGTGGCCACCATATAATCTGACAGTATCGGTTCAATTTGAATCTTGAAAAGCGTTCACAGAAGACCGAATAACATTAGGTGGTATTTCACGAGCAACATTAATATATTCTTCTTTTCAATTCCTCGATATCCTGTGGTTAAGTGGCATAAACCGTACTTTTCATATAACCCCATAGATAGAAATCTAATGGGGTCATATCAGGAGATATTGGCCCCTATTCAATAGTACCTCCTCTACCTACCCATGGGATTGGGAACGTTTCATTTAAAAATGCTCTTACACGTACCGCATAATGTGGAGGAGCACCATCTTGTTGGAACCAAATATTTCAGCAACCATATCGGGATCTTCATTATGGTGGAACACAACTAATGAAGGCAAAACTTCGTTTCCGTATGTATGTCCAGATGTGCAACTGGTAAGTGTGTATTCCTTATTATTCATCTATTTGCTATGATTTTATATATAATAAGTTCAAATGGAACAAATATAAATAGTAGAGTAGGTATATGATTTCTGTGAATGTCAGTTCCGTCAAAAACTAATGTCTTAAAATATCACTGAAAGCGTTAAGGTATTAATATCTTATATTCAAGTATAAATGATCAATAAAACAAATCGTACGTCACTCTGAAGATCCTAAATGAAGGTGACAGAACTTGTATAACTTCTAACTGGTTCGTTTCCGTATGTATGTCCAGGTTATACATACGGAACATTTATACATCTAACTGATAAGTGTGTCGTCCTTATTATTCATCTATTTGCTTATTTCTCTATGTAATGAATTGCTACAAACCCAAGATTTCTTTTTGCAAAACAAATATTAATAGCAAAGAACTTAAAAGCTATTAAATATGTTCCAGGGTAAAAATTAATACCAATCCAACAAATTGTTTTAGTTTTGACTAAGCAAGCAATTTCTGTATCACTCCCTCTTTAAATGCTTCAGAATTCTATTGTATATGTAATTCAATATTTTCTAGCATAACTATAGCTAGGAAATTATTAATAATAGTTGTTTTAATAGATTCTAGAAGATTTTATGCATTTTAAAGGTCAACATCTTCTGGATAACTGTATGCCTAATGCTTTTACATATAATATGTTCAAATAGAACAAAAATAAATAGAGTAGGTATGTGTTTTCTGTGAATGTTAGTTCCGTCAAAATCTAATGTCATAAAATATCACTGAAAGTGTTGAGGTATTAATATCTTAAATTCAAGTATATATAACCAGTAAAACAAATCGTACATCCCTCTGAAGTTCCTCAATGAAGGTGAAAGAACTTGTACAACTTCTAAGTGGTTTGTTTCCCCATGTATGTCCAAATATGTAACTGATAAGTGTGTCCCAAAAGTTTG
>CAXKVY010012578.1:0-14349 GCA_964058915.1 Tetropium fuscum | reverse complement strand
TTCTGATTCAACAGGAAACGTAAATGAATTTTTTTGCAAAGTTATTTTATCTACAAGTACGAAATATAGAAATGAGCCGCTATCAGTGGCGATTCGCGACGGGACGCAAGTCGTCACCATCCACACAGTGTCGTAACTAACAAATTCAAAAGGTGAGTTTCGCCGCCCCCAATTTTGCTGTACGTTCCTAAGTGCCGTAATAGTCACAGTAAATTAGCAATTAAAATAGCAAATAGGAGAGATAATTTATAAAGTTTAAAAAATTTGGGTGCAGACTCTTAAGAGCACTGTACACCTACAGTTTTGCAGTTTTACAAATAGCACGAAAAGTAATTTATATTATGAAAAACTAATTACGCCAAAAAAATTGTTAAATATTGTAGAATTTTGGAAACTTATTCTTTTTTTAGCTTACAAATATTTATAATTTTATTTAGCTTAAAACTGAGTTAAATTTGTTTTAAAACGTTTCCAAGAATTGTGGGTTAAATCTAGAAATATACGTGCAAAAAATAATAAACATATACAAATTTTCAAATTTATATTTGTAAAATAAGATTTGCCTGGAACGTTAGATGGATAATCCTGCCACCTACCAGCGGTTATGGTGGCATGCGCGTGAAATATATACGATCGGCAACAACGGTTTCCAAAGTTCGTATCAACCCTGGCGGTGAGCGGTAAATTGGAGTACCAAACTACACTGCCTTTATATATAAGACTTTTTACTGTTTAATAGTTAAATAAATGGTGATAGAATGTAAAGCAACTTTATAGAATGAATTATAGTTCACCAAAACATTTTAAATACATGTATCTGCTGGAAAACAATTTAAATTTAGTGAATTAAAAAATCAAACTTGCGTTGAATATGAACTGAATATGCGGCGAAAGCGTGTCTTAACTATATTACCGCCCCTGTTTTGTAGGTATTCGATTTTGTAGGTATATTTGTAGGTTCCTAGTTCAATTGTAATAATTATTTGTGATTCTATGGTGATTAGGCTAAGGCTTTCCGAGTTACTTTTACTACAATAAGTTTTCTGGTTTATACTCATTCTATTTAGTTTCATCACCTTATTAATTCAAAGGGTCTTATTGCCAACCATCCTATCACACAAACTGACACACAACTGAAAAATCACACGAACTGACGTAAGTGATAACTTTTCAATAAATCTGGAAAACGAAAGACTATTTTAACAACCCTCACACAAAATTAGTTTACTTGAAAAACTTAGGTATATTACAATTAAAAATTCACTTCAAAGTTTTTCAGTATTTTCAGAAAATATAAAGTACCCCATTTTCGTTTTTCGCTTTACTGAAAAATTTATTATGTTATTCACGACACGGTGTAGAAGGCGACAAAATGATTTACCGCTTTTCCTAAAATTTCATCAGACGGCCATGTAATGCAGCTAATAAAATAAATAATGGAAAATATTTTAATATTCGTATTTACGGTGAGACTTCAAAATTAAGAGATTCTACTCCCAAAGGAAGACTTAGAAGTATACTCCCGAAGTCTATATTATTTAAGTATCAATAAAAATTTCTATTTTGGCTAGGCTGTACTTTCATGTGACATTACTTTTAAAGTGTCATTGTAACATCATCCTATCAAGGAGAAATTAAAAGGTCCCCAAATCTAACAAATTAATGCTCTGACACCGAGAAGCCAATACCGAGATGTTATATTTGTTGATGTACAAGTTTCTGAGCTGCATAATCCACCCCAACATAACAGTCCAACACTCACTTAACATCTGCGAGAATCACCGCCGCTGACAAACGTGTCTAACACCAGTTCGGCAAGCTACAACAGCTTCAATCCAAATTTACACGCTGTTACATTTCGAGTGTAGCACTCATCCCATGTGAGCTAATCCGGACCAGACGCAATAAAGATTAGTACCGGGTCACTAATTTTGCGGTTGCTAAACGTTGACCTGTGTCATAGTGGATCGAGGCTAGGTTCCATGGACAAGTTGTCAGATAATTATTGTTTCGGCATACGCGACAGGAACGCCACCTGAATTATAATCGGCATTGGATTCGCATTCAGTCGGTTCCCAGAATAATTACTTATGTATCAGTAGTGAAATTTCTATGTGATGTAATTAAATAATGTTGTGGTGGGTCTCACAAATAGAGACTGAGGACTGTGGGAAGTCTGTATATATATATATATATATATATATATATATATATATATATATATATATATATATATATATATATATATATATATATATATATATATATATATATATATATGTATATATATATATATATATATATATATATATATATATATATATATATATATATATATATATATATATATATATATATATATATATATATATATATATATACAGTTTTATATATACAATTTAATACTTTGCTTGGGAAAGCAAAGTAGGTACTAAATTTTAATAAACAACTCCTTTTTTTAAATAAAATAGGTTTATCTGCAGAAATCTTAATTTTTTGTTGAACGATGTGTTTAAATTTGCCAACAAAATATTTTTTTATGCTGAAATCAGCAACACAATCCTTCACAGGGTAATTACAAGATGCATTGCACTGTCTTTTGTCAAATGCGATTGATTGGCAATTGTTTTAAAGTTCCATTTTTAGCAAAGCATAGGTAACCATGAATTTTAATTTAGCAAATATCTTATTTATGATCAAAAATTAAAATTTTCCTTTTTGCCACACTCGTCTATATTCCAGTAATGTTACCTGGAGATGCTACACTTGTTATATCGTATTTTCAACATAAATCACTTAATACCGTGGTTAAATTAACTTTAAAAACGTATTCCTTTGGGATTCTACTGACGTTGCCCTATTTTATTGAATTTAATTTACTTATAACTATTAAATTTCTACAATATTATAAATCGAAACTTAGCGAGCTGTTCCTACTTCGAACGCTATAACTGAACTCTCTGCATTCTTATCCTTAGCGTTAAGACGGCACATCCGTCTTAGCGTTAAGACGGATGTGCTGCCAAATCAAACAGTTGAACTTCCTTAGATACTAACTTGGCTTTATTGTTGTTACATAATCTGACCAATCAGATGAATGGCTATTATTATATTTATTTAGCTTTACGTTTAAACTCTATAATTTATAATATATATGGTTCAATTTTGAATTATAAGCTGTATTCACTTAACACATTCACCTATTTGCGTAGCACCTCACAGATTCACTATACCTTCTTATATTTAAAGTTTACAATCTTCATTGTTATTAGCTATCTTCTATCATTTTCTTTTATATATATTTTAATCAATGTCTGTTTCATGCCAAGTAACTTTTGCAATATGACATTTATTGACCTTTTGAATATTTTACGTAACCTATATCCAACTATAATATTCACATGGTAATATTTCTATTAATTTCACATTTTTTATAAGTTTTTCCTTCCCTCAACTTTTTATACGAATTGGCATGACCTGTTTACGCATTGTACTCTTCAATTGTTGACTTGCCTTGGTGTTGAACTGGATTTGACATTTGATATGCTGTATTAAATTTGCTTCTTTCTTGTTACACACGTGTAACGTTTGTAAGTTCTCCGTGAAGGAAATCAATTTCTATCGTAAATTCAATAGTCAATTTCAATAGTAAAAATAATTGAAAGCAGTTAAGTAGTAGTTAAAAGTAGAAATATTTTTTTAGATTCAGAGAAATTCCGACTGGACATTGGTACCTTTAGGCGATTTGTAGTTACAGAATAGGGCTGAAAACTATCACTTTTGTTCACATAAGACACTCGTATTTTCACTCATTTGATAATTATCGACAATGGGTTGTAGTTAATTATTATGAAAATATATAGACTCCTTTAGGGTAACTCTGTGGCTCTATAAACCATTGGGTCGATGAAGGTGTATGACAAAATTAGAGAGAAGAAGCAAATAGTGCCATTAATAATTAAATTTCTGTGCATGGGAGAAATTTGATAAAGCTCTCCGGTCTCGCGGTAGCAGACAAGGATCCTATTAGGCAATTTCTATTTGACATCTTAATTTATTGCCCATGTATCATAATAATAAAGTAAATTTTTCATATATATTATTATTGAAAGTAGATCGATATTAATTGAGACAAGATCATCATCATAAACTTCTACTTCTAATTCCTTTGCATATATATATTTTAGCAGAAAAATATTTTCTATATTATAGGTATCTAAAATATTTTCTATATTATAGGTATATTTAAATAAGACTGTTTAGGCCTTAAGTTAGTTGTCTATTTATTTCAGCAGACCTAGCTGTTATCGAGATGAATTATTTTAGCAAAAATATAAATGTATACCTATACCTTTTTGTCCTTTATTCGTTAACAGTTTTGTGTAGATAAACAAGTTACTTAGACGTCGCTTATCTTAGCATGTATTAAATGGTATTTAATATTCTGAAATTGTTCTTATACATACAAATAAACTGTTAAATAAAAGAAATCTAATTTTGGATACGCATTTTTTTGTTAGTTCATGTGAGTGCGCTAATGTGAAGGATCGAATTATACGAACATATCTTCCAGTTGTCAGAGATTTCAGGTGAACCTCTAATACATAGGCGAGATTTTTGTACTAATTCCTACGTGTTTTTTGCCGTCGAACATGATTTTGTGGTCCCGACATTCAATCTGTATGCTGAATTTTATAATTAACAATTTATTGAAACATTTTTTTCACGTTTTGCACGTCATCTTCGCTTTTGAGCGTTATTAGCATAGTAGACATTATAAAAAAAATTTAACTGAAGCTGAAGGAATATAAATTGATATCTACTACTCAGTTTTAGATAAAGTTCATTTACAACTGATCTCCAAATAACATCAATAATAATAATATCAACACAGCCAATGACTTTCAGCTTGCAGATATGAATTAAACTTATTTACTTTTCAGTTATAAAATTTCTCCTCTCTCCTGTGCCTTGTGATGCCAATTAAATTTGCGAGGGAGTGCAAGAAACGGGTTCAGTTTACCTTTTTGGTTACCGGAGGCCGCACTGTTTGTTATTTAGTTTAATCACGTTCTCGGTTTGCAAATACTGTTGGTGGGTTAGAAGCCTCTTGAATAATCATTGTTGCTCAGCCGTTTATTCAGAAAGCAGCGGCAGGTTAATAACTGGATTAAGCGATTGCAGAAGGATATATCAGCAATTTCGTATTTGGAATCTGTTTAAATATTGGAGGAACAACAACTTCCTGAGTGTTGATAATATAATAAGACTACCAATCACTCGCCCATAGCAAATTAAGGAGAAAATCCTGATATCCTAATTGTGATTTTTCCACAAAATTCAACTTTGCCTACAATGCAGGAAGGTCGTTTTGATTACTAGAACTTGTGTTGAATTTAATCATTATTCGGGGAAAGCTCCATGAGGAAAACTTATGAGCACGATGATGGAGTATTTCAATTCTGTATGCAAAATTCCTATGGGACTTAGGATGAGCTGAAAATGCTAGTCTTGTCATATTTCCGGCGTTTTGTGCTTCGTGTATTACGAGAAATACAGGGCGTCCCACGGTAATGCTTCCGGTTATACCGGAAGTTGACGTCATCTTCGTAATTTTAAATGGAACACCCTGTATATTATTGCAATTTTTGATTCTACGTAAATTTTTAGGTGAACTGTCATAAAAGTTTCCAATTCGTAAAGTTTTTTTTAACCATTTTTGATAGATTTTACAATAATAAAGTATAATATAAATATAAGCAACAATAGAGCGATAAAATTCATAGGGAACATAACTAGGAGCCTAAGCTTCCATGCCATGTATAAAATGGGACTCTCTGTATATTTTTGCACAACCTGAAGAAACATTTTGTTCTCTTTTGAATGGTAAAATGGTTCTCTATCTATCCCTATCTCTTCTGGTTTTTAAGGTAGGTACTTACTGTTTTTCGTGCAGTCAACAGATTGCATAATTTTTTGCGAGGATGGCTGTGTAATTTTTAGTGGAACTTCAAAACAAGCACTTAATCTGTCACTAGTTTATTGCTGCCAATTTAACACATACAGTGAATGTTAATTTGAGAATTATTTATTCTTGAAGAATGGAAAACGTTAACATTTATTACAATGCTGACATTCTAAATTCTAATTATTTATTCATGGAGAGTGTCACAGGATAATAAATAGGATTTTAATGTCTATTTAAGTCTATTTAATGAGATATATTCTCATTTACCACCAATGTATAGACACATTATAAGAAGAATTTTAACATATCAATAAGAACATGGTCGAATGTCTACACATAGAATTTTGCCAAAGTCGATAACTTTAGATGAAGATCATCGTCAATGTTTTGGCATATTATTCTTACCCTGAATCATCAGGTCGTGCTGCTGAACAGGACTTAGGCATTTCAAAAACTTCCATCCAAGAGATTTTGAACGCTAAAGGTCAGCATTCATTTAAATTCAATTTTGTACCTGCACTTCATCCCAGGGATGCTGAAAGACGAACCCAATTCTGTGAAATGATTTTAACGCGAACACAAGAAGATCCAGAGTTTTTACGCAAAATCATTTGGACAGATGAGTCAAAATTTAGTATTTTTAATAGACACTTTTTGGACATCAGAAAATCCACAAGTCATCCGGGAAAGAAATTTTCAACACAAGTTTAGTGTCAACGTATTTTGATCAGTTAAAGACAATCAGGTGAGGTACTTTATTTACGAGTACTATTTAAATACACAAAGATACCTCCATATATTGAGAACCCCTGTAACAGATTTCTTAGAGGATCTACCTCCAGATCAACTAAGAAAGTATGCATTTCGTAATCATTCATCTCTCCCTGAGATAGGATCAAAAATTGTATTCTCCCACATCTTTCATTTTCTATATGAAGAAAATGAAATGAATAGAATAATAGAAACAATTTAACGCAATTATTGTTCTATAATCGCATAGTTAATATTCTATACTAAACATTGTAGTGCGTTTATGCCTTGCACTATGTTAACGCTATGATTAGCCATGATATATTCAGGCCAAATATGTCAGGGGTGCTGCATTGCATATGTGTGAAACACAAATCGGATCCACCCTACTGGCTTGCATGTGATTACACAGGGCCTCCAGCTACTACTTCAGTTTTGAATAATTAAAAAATTGTTTAACCTATTTACAAATAATATATAAGTGCAGTACGGCTATATATAAAGTTGTAAAGTGTCTGCATTATCATTAAATTAAAAAACATCCCTTTTGAATGTAATGGAAAGCATATATGTTACGATTTTACATGAATGCACCAGTGGCGACACTTCAGCGTCTGTGCGCAAAACCGACTATTCCACCACCACTGGCGTATCCAGGATATTGTATTTGGAAAAGAAAGAGAAGCACCGCAGATGAAGTTATTGAATTATCAAGATCAAACGTTTTAAAATAAAAGTTAGAAATTCGTACGTGAAAAATGTTGTCTTCGAAAATGGATTTTATAAAACACACGTTTTTCTTTTTTAGTGCTGTATGCCATTTGCTTACAAAATAACTATACAATTATCTGACTTAACCAAGTCCATATTTATCTACTCTTTAAATTTAGGATGTATTTTCCTATTTTTTATAGATGCAAATTTATGGGAAATTTCACCCCCCTCCCCCCAATTTTACAACCACAATTAAACAGAGCATACAGAAATGTTCTTTATAATCGACTTCAAAAAAAGGAGCATGTTCTCAATTCGGTTGATTTTTTTTTTATGATTGTTACCTCAGAACTCCTCAGAACCTCAGAAATGGTGGTATTTTCAAGTGGGTCCCATTCTAGCTTCATTGGCACTCACCAGATATACCAGAAGAAATGGCGAATGCACTGGTGCAATGGTGAGAACCCCCAGACCATTCCCGAATCAACTTAATCATCATAAAAATCAATCCAGCCGTTTAGGTGAAGTTCAATTACAACACACGGATAGAAGAAAAATATATATATAAAGAAGATACTCACCCGTTACATATATTGACGTATATACGGAAACGAATCATTTCGAGGTTGTACAAGTTATTTCGCCTTTATTGAGGCTCTTCAGAATTATGTACGATTCATTTAATTGGTAGTTTATACTTGAATTTATCATCAACACCTACCATACTCACAGTGGCACTTTTATGTGACATTAGTTTTGACAGAGAACTCACATTCATAGAAAACGAGTACCTAGTCTACTGTTTATAATAGTTCTCCCTGAACATATTGATATATAAGAGCATTAGGCATACACATTTATCCATAAGATGTTAAACTTTAAAATGCGTAAAATTATTTAGAATATATTAAAACAACTGTTGTTTTAACATGTAAGAACTTGTTAAACAGTTTGTTTTACACTGCATTATCTGTGGAAGTCAATAGATGTCAGCATGATATAAAAATGTGTGTTCGACGTTATTTACCCTATTCATGATTACCCTTCACTCTCCTAAGTGTGTACCCTATATCTTGTAATATGCAGAAACATAATACAATATAAGTTTATATACATGTAAAAAAAACGACGGCACATTCATAAGAACTAGCCCTGGATCCAAATGTACCAAGCAAGTTGTCAGAAAAGTACTTAAAACTTTTGGATCTAAAAAATACTTTTCTATTGGCACCCTAAATAGGGTTATCCAGTGAAGTTTACGAATGCGATCCTCGGGCAAACAAGCCAAAGTGAACTTTCTGGGGCACACTTTACGTAAAATAACATCCCTCTGTCAGGGTCTTTGCGTCAAATCACGGCAATTCAAAAGGAGGCCCTCTGACAACCTACAGTTTGAAAGCTGATATTTTCCAATTGAAGGGGAAAAGGTATTTATTCTAATATATTTTATGATAGACGAGCGTTTGTTTCGGCGAAACTTTTTAGCCTTGTTTTTACAATAAAAACAGCGCTTATTTAAATGAGATATCGACACCGACTTGACCTCAATTATTACTTGTATTTTAATAAATAATTTGTATAAGGATATTAGATAGCTAATTAAAGGCTTTGGAAACTTTACTGAAGTTAACGCCTAAGGATTTTATGGGTACCTAAATTATAATTAAAACTGTGTAATTAATTGTAAGCTGTATATTAACTCGATTGAAGTATATGGTCTGTGTAAGCCAGTCTAATGGAAGTAATTTATCAGAAACGGATACTGTTGTACAGATAACGTAAACTTTTAAGCCTCATAGACTCTTCTTATGCAAATTGTTTTCTCGCAAAATATATTTTCTGAATTTATATAGTCAATGGTCCCCTAATAAAATAATCAGCCTAAACATTTTTTCATCAAATGACATTAAAAGCGGCTTTTTAATGACACTTGACAGGCTTAAAACGTGCATTTAAATAGGCAGAAGAAGTTCGTTGCTATGCAACATTCCAGGTAATAATTGAAACCAAACTGGTAATTTAAATTGACAATGATATTAGGTAAACACAAAATGATGTTTTAAATTTAAATAAATTAATAGTAAAAAAGCATTTGTAAAAATAGGCTTTTATTTAAATGCTCCAAAAAGAAGAATGTAAACTTTAAAATTAAATTATACCTGTAAAAAATGAAGTTAAATATTAAAAAAAACATTAAAATCTTTAGAAATGCCGCCAGTTTTCTTAGCTTTTTAATTATTGCAACAAACTATACTTCAAATTAAAGAGCAAAGTTTAGATGTAAAACATTTTCTTTTCAACTATTCTTTTTATGTTTTATTTCCAGTTATACGTAAGCAATACTAAAATTTCTAAATTACTTTTGGTTTTTTTTTCTTCTATGGACTCGGCCAATGGAGAGTGGAGAGTCAAATTTGATTCCTAAGTAAAAACACATATTTTAATAAGTGATGAAGGTCCCACTTCTTTATAATACGTCAGTATTGGGTATAGAACAAAACAACGGATTTTCCTGCTTCCTCCGAGGGACTATGTCCCCACCAGAATGCACCAGCAGTTCTGCGAGCAGTGCCGATTATACTCTTTCACGTGAGCTAGTTCCAGAAAAGTAGCAATTTCTTATGGCATTCTACCGAACTTGTGAATGCCAATGAATTGTTGATGTGCTTTACCGTTCGCATACTTATAGAAGAAACGCCGATTATTCAAATTCGAGGGTCGGAGGCTGCATATTTTATGTAAACGCTTAAATATTCCGTTACTACAAAAGATCTTGATCTTTTGGTTTTAGTATTTGGTAGCATAATTTGCAATTTGTCGTGCATATAATTTATATTATCCGTTTTCTTTTGCAAAAGCTCACATCTATAAGCCCCAACGAATGCAACAATAAGTACAACCTAAAATATAAATTGGTAAATAGTTCTTTTATCCATAATAGATAATTTTCAGTATATTCCTACCTTAGTGTTCAAATACAATTCGTCTGGTTTTATTTTTATGAATGAGTAATTATTATATAAATGACTTACGACTTAAATATTAGAAAAACATTGAAAACTGTATCTTTTGAAATACCGCCAGTTTTTTTATGTTATCTTTTTAATTATTGCACCAATACTTCAAATTATAGAGCAATGTTTGATAAAAATTTCTCGTATGCTGTCTTAGTTTTGAAACACTCTTTTCATCTGACCATCTGACTGCCTTTTTAAAAAAGCTCGTAACTTTAGATATTTTGCCAAATCAATGTTATTTTCATGTTCAGGGTGGTATTCAAGATCGAATAGGTAGACCATAACGTAAGCCTTCATTTTCCTTGAAAGATCGGAAAAATAAGCAATCCGCACATTTTCAGAGAAAGATCCTACATTTTTCATCTTTCTATATTCCACGAACCTGCTATATGTGAGTTCTTATACAGTTCTTGACTTATACGGCAATATATTTAATTCCACATCTCACGCCAAGTCTCTTATCTCAGGTGGTGTTAATGGTAATAACTCATCCTCACTTTCAATTAGATCCATTTCGAACAATTACTTGTCATTTTATTAAAATTGTCAATGACATTAAAGTAAACACAAAAAATTTCATCAAACGTCATCAGCGGTAAACATAGTAACGAAAAGCCAATTACCTTTGTTAAAATAATTTAATTATTTGGATATTGTTGAAATGAAATGCAATTAATATAAAAAAGACGATTTTGCGTGAAATCGGAACAACTTTGAAGAAAAAAATATGTTTCATACGGCAGAGAAGCAGATTTATTGCCTTGTTTGGTTTTGTAACCTCGGCTTTTGTTGGTTTCGTGTTTGTCAACGTGTATATCCAGTTTTATGCAGAATCCAGGTGATTACAGCAAGTTTTTCAACAAAGTAGATTGCCATGACATCATAGGTCTACGAGCTTCCAGATATCCGTGTAGGATTTTATAATAATTAAAAAAGAGGAATCAGATGTGCTGACCATATCTGTTTACTGTCTCGTAGCAGTACCGACAAAGTTATTCATGTTTTCCGCTCATAAATTGCAAATGATGCATCGTGTGGAAACGGATGATCTTATCTTCCAAATTAGCCCATTTATAAGGCCGCCATCGTCAGCCAAAAAACAGCAATTTTTACCAATATTTGTGTAAACTGCCATAAACTCACTTATAGACGTCTGTAGTTTGAAATCAGCCTCTCCACGCAAAAATCTCGAAGAATAAAATTTGTAAAGCATAAAATTTTGCATTTACTGAGCAAATTTTAAATTTGAATCAATATATGTACTGATTATTTCTCCATTTTCTCTCTAAAGGCGTATTTGACCAATAAAAAAGGGTTCAATAATAACAAATATGCGCTGTCAATATGAACCCCCCCACCTCACAAATCCCTCTTTCCAACCCTAAATTCCTTCTTCTCCATCTCTCAAACCCCACTTCCCAAACCTAAGTTCCTTCCCACTCCTGTTTGGGTAAGTATGGAAGTTATCAAGGTCATTCGATGCAAAATTTAATGGTCTTCAACTTTGAATACAGTGATATTTTCTGTACGACGCGACGCGTCGTTTGCAACATATGAGCGAAAAACCTGAGAAACTACGAAAATTTCATTTTTCTTTTTGCATTTTTACGCCTAACCAGGTATTCCAACGAGGTATAAAACTTCAGGTTCGTGTTCAGCACCACAAAAACATATAATTTCGTTGAAAAACCTTCTACCGGACTCATGTTACGAGACAGGCACTCTTGATCATCATTTGTACAGGCTAATGATTTTGCCATACACAAACTATAAATCGCATAATAAACGACGAACATATACACTAAAATTTATCTTGCAAAACATAAGTAGTTCATTTACAATTCATTCGTCCAAAAATCATCTCAAATAAACTAATAATACAATTTAGATGCTGCAACAGCCACATAATAATAAATTTAAAAAATAATTGAGGCAAAGTATAGGTTTTATATTTACCTTGAAAAAATCGGTAGCGTCCCTGACAGTTCCATTATATTTATCAGCTTTTTATCCACTGCACAGAATACAATTTTATCATTTTCGACCGCTTGTGCTATTAATTAATATCCATATCCCCCGAATGGTGAAATTCGTAATACAGCACCGACACGTTGTCTAATTTGAATCAATAAAGTGTCCACCACTAAATTAAAGCAGCTCGAAACGAAGTAAATCAATACGTGACCTATGTTTACTTATACTTGTTCCTATTAAACTGGGTTGGATTTAGTGGAAAATACAAGGTGGCTGTGGGCGAAAGGGGTGGCCAGTCTGATTAAATTCCTGAAAATTCCGATCGGTTCTTGGCACTCGGTTTAGGCACTCGAGGGAAATTAGTTACTTGTGGTTGATCTGGGTATGAATAATTTTGTTGTTTTCAACATTCGACTAAAAATATATCTACTAAGTGAATATTCTTGTTTACATCGGTAAAATATAGTTTACAATTACTCCAGTCGAAAAAATGGCAATAACAATGATGATTATATTAAGAAATACAAGCACAGTGGCTGCAAAAAAGCACGTGAGGCAAGATAACCTTTCTAGCTCATTCCAGACCATCTCCATATGTAGAAACTGTAGAACGGGGTAAAAACTTTTGGTATCTATGAGATTTCTCATCCACTTCATAGATACTCCAGACTCTGGCGTAGTTTGAAGCCATCAACCCCGAAAACCGAATTTTAGACTCACATTGATCTCCCCTACACATCAAAAAAATTAAATCTTGCGTTACCCAAAATGCAAGGTCAATGCTACATTTCAATGAATTAATAATATATAATTGATCACAACAGCAACATCGCTATCTTCGTCAATGTCAGATTTTTTTCTATTCAATTAAAAGAAATACTACTGATTGTAGGGCATACATATGTTTGAGATCAAATTAGTAGAATTGATTCTTATTGACTAAGTAGAGAAGGGAAACATTTTGACATTAAAGTAAATTGGAATTTAAAGTCTAAGTAGTTTATTAAAATAAAATAAAGCGTGTGTTGTATCACAATTTATTGTTCCCTACCATGAATCATTCTTTGAATACCCTTTTAACCGTTTTGAGAAGCTCGTGCTTTTGAAATTGCTCATTACCACAAAGCCCCCGATGATTATGAATAATATTGATTACACGTCAGCTCTTAAGTGCAGTTCCTGGCCTCCTTAATTACATTATTTGATGGTACAGGTGAACTATAAAATCCCTAACGGCGCATTTTAGACCTTATACATATTTTAATTGGTTAATGTCCTTTTTAGCGATATCTCGTCCTTACAAGCAAGATTCTCAAGACGAAAGTGGTCGCTTCTCCTTTAAAGGATATCCCCTTATGCTGCGCAAAGTAAGGACTTCAATAACATTGAAATTAATGGCGCAGCGAAATTTTTTAGTATAGTTTAACTTTACCAGAAAAGTAATTTTTTATACAAATTTAGAAATCAGATTTCCATGTCGGCAAGATTCGTATTATTTTGCAGGTTCTCTTGTTTTGTTGACCTTTTTATATTTTCGTGTAAAACATAACGAGTTATTCGCTATTTATTCAAATGTATAATATATACTATCATTTCATGTATATTGGTATTAAATTAATTACGTTCACATAGAGGGAGATTGAGAGACAGATAACATATAACATTAAATAATCGAATAAAAAAAGGATAGAACTAGATGATAATCTAAATTCATAAAAATTTATACATTTCAACATTATAGACTTGGGTATAACAAACGTTAAAAAAGTCAAATTGGAACTACATTCCGCGTCAAAATTAACTGATCACTTATTAATTACAGTTGAACTAGGTATTAAAAACAGAAATAAATAGAACACAAAGAAAAATCATCAGAAACTATAAAAATTTCAACGACCTGCAGTTTCAGTTAGAGCTTATTAATTT